>JAHIAM010012319.1:0-25100 GCA_021605205.1 Aegilops longissima
AAACAGCCCAATAACCCATCTAAGTCACTTCCATGCTCTCCGTCGTTCGATCACGATCGTGTGGTAAAACTACACCTCATTTGGACTCTCCTAGCTCCCTCATGCCTATTTAAAACTCCCTCCAAAAATGGATCATCCTAAAACCCTAGCATTTTTCCCCTCGCGCCCGGAACCGTCCCGAGGCAGGCGCCCAAATCCTTCCGCCCCGGCCAACCGAGGCCCGTGGCCATGGCCCCCCGCCCGCCGCCCTCCGGGGCCGCGAGGCCAGGCGGGCCAGGAGCCCCCGCCGCCCGGCTCCCCGCCTCCCGGGCCGGCCGCCCCCCATGGGCCGCGCCCCGGCGCCCACTCCCCGCCCGGCCCGCGCCGCCCGCCCGCCCGCCGACCCGGTGCCTCCCGGCCCGGCCTGCCCCCTCCCTCGGGCCGCCTTCCCGGAAGCTGCGGCACCCGTCGCCGCCGTGCCGGTCCGGTCGGGTGGGATCCGGCCCGATCGCGTGCACCGTTGACCTCTCTTTCCCCTCTTTTTCTTTAAGTCCTTTAATTCGTTTTATATTTTGTGTCATTTTCAAAGTGGTATATCTTTGCATCTGTAGATCCATTTTGCGGTATAATATGTCAAAATGTTGCCTCGAAAAGTAGATCATTTCATCTCATTGCATCATTTTCATTTGAGCTCATCTTGATGCCCGAAATGCTGTTGGAAGAGTGCTATGTGATGTTAGTTTTGATTCTTTATCAGAACTTGCACTTTTATTATTTTGCCATGATTAATGTGTACCCTATGAATTTGAGTCCTACATGTGTTTTGTAAAATGCCATGCCATCTTTCCAGGGGTGTATGCCATGTATTTTTGTGATCTATGTGGTGACTAGCACAAGCATGCAAAGTAGGTGTCCTGATGTTGCTGATTTCAGCCCTGTTTTGCTGATTTTGATGCCATGTTTTGGATACCAAGAGATCTATGCATATTTTGAGATACTTCAGTAAGGGTGTTTTTAAAACATGTCTTGCTCTATCCATCCATGCCTTTGTTTGCAATTATGGAGTGCCATAGCTTGAGTCAATCGAGCTCTACTTTTGCTATCAAATGTTTCCTGGCAGATTGTATACATGTTATTCAATTTTGCCAAGCTTGTTGTGGTTGATCCATTTATGCTATGTTATTGTTCTTGCCATGTATGTCTTCTATGTCATGTCTTCTTGATGTATGTATTTAGTTTATCATATAACTCTGGTAGGTGCATTGAGCTTGTAAACATGCCTACTGTTATCAGTTTTGACATGTCATGTTGCTGAATCTATTATGAAACTTTCAATATTGACATGGGTGTTACTATATTTTCTAGTCCTTTTTGGCTTATGGTCAGTAAGGGACTTTTGTTCTAGGCTTTGAGTAGATTCATGCCATGCCATGTTTTGCTATTTTAAGTTCCTGTAGCATGTAGTTTTGCTGCTCTGAACATTGCAACCTGATGCTGTTTTGCCATGTCCAGCCTGATATTTTGTGCCTTTTGCCATGCTTGTTTGAACCTGTTATGATGTGAACTAGCCGTAGCTCAGTGCTCATCTTTTGTCGAGCATCTTTGTAGATCACTGCCATTACTTTGTTGATACGTTTGGGTGCAGTAAGCAATTATTTGTTGCTTGCTAAGTGGCATCATGCTGTTAATGGCAGATTTGCCCATTCTTGTTTTGCTTGTCATTTCCAAACCGTGCATCCGTTTCCGGTGATCTTTATATCGATTTCAACGAAATCATCTCATCTTTCAGTGGCATACTTGGTTTGCCAAGTTGATGCCTGGTTCATCATTTTTCGGGCCCCCAAAGCATTGCATATCACATCCCATATCATGTCATGTTTTGCATCATGTTGATTGTGCATTGCCCGGATTTATTTGGTTCCTTTGTTTGTGTTGTTGCTTTGGGTAGAGTGGGAGGCGAGTGCGTGAGCGAGGAACCTGTTGAAACGCTTCGAGGATCAAGCTTTCGACAACTCGAAGAACATTGCGGCAAGATGACCATACCCTCGAAATCACTTCTATTTCTACTGGTTGCTGCTTTTTGCTATGCCTATGCTGCGATGCCTACCACTTGCTATATCATGCCACCCATATTGCCATGTCAGCCCTAACCATCCTTTTCCTAGCAAACCGTTGATTGGCTATGTTACCGCTTTGCTCAGCCCTCTTATAAGCGTTGCTAGTTGCGGTGAAGTGAAGTTTGTTCCTTGTTGGAACATGGAGATGTTGTTCCTTGTTGGAACATGTTTACTTGTTGGGATATCACAATATATATCTGCTATAATTAATACATCTATATACTTGGTAAAGGGTGGAAGGCTCGGCCTTATGCACGTGTTTTGTTCCATCTTGCCACCTAGTTTCCGTCATACGGTGTTATGTTCCTTGATTTGCGTTCCTTACGGTTGGGTGATTTATGGGACCCCCTTGACAGTTCGCTTTGAATAAGACTCGTCCGCAAGGCCCAACATTGGTTTTACCATTTGCCACCTAAGCCTTTTCCCCGGGTTTCGCGAGCGAGGGTCATCTTTATTTTAACCCCGGACCGTGCTCCTTGAGTGCTGGCCCAAACTAAATCTTGTGCGCGCCCTCAAGGCAACTTGAGGTCTGGTTTTAGTTATGGACTGCTCATCCGGATGTGCCACGAGCGAGATATGTGCAGCTCCTATCGGGATTTGTCGGCACAATCAGGCGGCTTTCTGGTCTTGTTTTATTCTGTCGAAATGTCTTGTAGTCCGGGATTCGAGATTGATCGGGTCTTCGGTAGAAGAATATCCTTCGTTGACCGTGAGAGCTTATAATGGGCTAAGTTGGGACACCCTGCGGGTAATATCTTTGGCCGTGCCGCTGTTATGAGGCAGATGGGAATTTGTTAATGTCGGTTGTAGAAAACCCAAGTTGACCTCAAATAAAATACACATCAACGCGTGTGTAACCGTGATGGTCTCTTCGTGGTAGTCGGAAGTGAACGATGTTGGAGTTATGTCGGCGTAAGTAGTTCGGGATCACTTCTTGATCGCTACTAGCTTCACGACCGTGCTTTGCTCCTCTTCTCGCTCTCTTTTGCGATGTAGCCACCATATATGCTGAGTAAGCTGCTGCAGCTCCACTTTACTACTCTGTCCTTCCTATAAGCTTAAATAGTCTTGATCTCATGGTGTGAGATTGCTGAGTCCCGTGACTCACGAGATACTTCAAAACGATTGCGAGTTCCGCAGCGCGGTGGGTGACTCACCGAGCTCAAGTGGGAGTTCGACGAGGACGTGGTGCGTTACTATGTGTCTTTCACGATGATCGAGTAGTGGTGCCCGTTGGGACGATTGAGGATCTGTAGCATTTGGGGTATCTTCTTTTATTTTGGTTCCGTAGTCGGACCTTGAGTGTACTCGAATGATGGATGTTTATTTATGTCTGTGTGAAGTGGCGATGTAAGCCAACTATGTATCTCTTTCCTTAATTATTACATGGGTTGTGTGAAGATTACCTCACTTGCGACATTGCTTTCAATGCGGTTATGCCTCTAAGTCGTGCCTCGACCGTGGGAGATATAACGCAGTCGAGGCGTACAAGTTGGTAATCGAGCCTTCCCGACTTAGGAGCCCCTACTTGATTGTTTCTTTGGCGTTGTTGAGTCTAGAATGGAAAATGTTTTGAGTCTTAGGATTATATATATCGGAGTAGGATTCTTTTTACTCCCGGTCCTTAATCAGCTCGGTGAGGTATCTGGCGTGAGTTTTGACTCTTCTCTCCTCAAATTTCACTAAAAAATTTAGGATCACGTGGGTATCTTGGAATCGTTCCGATGGTTTTGTGGCGAGAACATTGTTCTTGGTGCCTCGACATTTAGGGGTTGTGGCGGTGTCGGGGAGTTGAGCTCGGGTGTTGTCGTCACAATTTTATCGTTCGATTCTGAATACGAGTTTTGCCGACATCGAAATCTCTTTTGTGCGGTTGTTGGTGAGATAACCCGATAGCCGATCTTGTGGCGAGTGAGTATTGCCATGACTTGTATAACGGATGTTTTTAAGGTCGAGGTACACGATTTCCGAGGATTTCTTGATTTTTTTATGTATTGATTGAATCCTATCGTTTTTTTAATTCCATTTTAGGTGTTTTATTTGGATTTGGGGTTAAAATCAAAGGTTCCTTGTGCTATTTCCCTTTTAGTTTTTGTCCTGTTAGCAGATTATGCTTTTGGTATTAAAGGGTTTTGTAAAATGTTTGCTCTATCCTCCACCTTTTGCAATTATGGGGTTATTTAAGTCATTTTATTTTTTTTTATTTTTCAATTTGCAATTGGGGTTTTTGCTAGTTATTTCTTGCTTTCTTTATTCGTCTTTTGATTATTTTATTTTTAAAGGTTGTTGATTAGTTTAAATTGATTGTTTTTTATTCATTGTTGTTTTTTGATTCATTTGAAGGGTGTTTATTTTTTCCTTTGGATTTAAAGGGATTTTGTTTATTTATGATCATCCATGCCATTTTCTTTTAGTTTGTTTGTAGTTTTGCTTGACATTGCAACCTTTTTTGCTTAGCCTAATTTTGTTCACTTTGCCATTTTTGACCTTTTTGAATCCTTTTTGCACTTTTGTCGGCCTTTGTTGGTCACTGCCTTTTTGTTGTTCTTTGGGTTAAAGCAATTTTGTTGGGTTGGAACAGCTTAAGGGAATTGCATTTTTTTGTTTTTAAAACCGGATAATCCTAATCTTTAAGTTTAACCTTCATTTTGTGGCTTTTTTGCCAAGTGGTGGTCTTTCCCGGGCCATAACATTGCTATCCATTAATTGCTGTTTACTGTTGATTTCTTGACCTTGATTTTTGTTCCTTTGTTTGGTTGCTTTAGGGGGCATTGGGGAATGTTAAGGGCCCAGGTCCTTTGAAATGAGAAATTCAAATGATTCCCAACCTTTATCTTTGTTCATTGCTTTTTCCCTACACCTACCTTGTTAAAGAAATTTGGCCTTCCCTCCCTTTTTCCCGAAGGATTGGTTGTTCCTTTCCGTTTTCGTTGCTGTTCTGAGTGGTTTTTTTGAACTGGTGTTGTTTTTGCGGATTGGATATCCATTTTTCCATTTACACTAATACTTGGGGGAGGCCCTTTGCTTTTGTTTCCCACCTTTCGGGTGTTATTCCTTTTTTTCCCGCGGTGTTCTTGGTTGGGCCCAATAAATTTGCCAAAGGCGACTTGGTTTTACCTTTGCCCTTTTCCGGTTAAGCAAGCTTTTATTGACCCCCGGTCCTGGCAGCGGGGCGTTTGGTTAGGGTTATTGGGTCCCGAGCGAGATTGCGTCCTTGGGTTCCCTTGGGGCTTTTGGCTTGTTTAACCCAAAGTTTTTCAGGTTCGTGCGGTCTCGTAAAGAATCCCTTGACTTAAGTTTAATGTGGGGATGAACCTGCGTTTCTAAATTTTGGGTTTGGAAAAGGATTAACGTTGTGGAAGTGAGGCTTCTTCAAGTGTTGGTGGGTTGGGTAAGGAATTGGGTATGGTGTTGTCCTTCTTTTCCTTTTTCGATTCCCCTTTTCTTCTTATTTTTCCTCCTTTTAGTAAAGCTTGCCATTTAATTCTTTCCTTACTTATTCGGGTTAAGTTCCTCCCTTGGATTCCCAAGGGGGTTGCCGGAGGTGGTCTTTTTGTGGATTGGGCGGTGGCAGGGTCTTTGGGATTTATTGGGTTATGGGACGGGCTTGGGTTTCGTTTTGGATGTTTTGGTGCGTGGGGAAAGTTTCTGAAGTCATTTTGGGTATTTCCTTATTTTAAGGGTTGAAGTCCCTTTAGGTTCCTGAATGGGATGTAATCCTGAATTTTGAAGATCATTGGATCTATTGGCCTTATTAAGGAGGGTTTAAAGTGACCATTCAGACATTTTCCCCGGTAACCTTAAGGTTTTCAGGGGTTAGCCCGGGTTTTAGAAAAGCCGGGATCAATTGATCTTATTCTGAATGGGTGCTTTTCGGCCAACAGCTTGATTTGCTGGAGAATCAATTGACTAACCTTCAATTGATCTCTATCGCTCGTGTGAAACCATGGTTGTTTTTCCCAAGAGGGAATGAATGCCTCTCATTCGGCGTTTGAGTTCGATGTCTTTGGAAGGCTTCCGTTAGCCTCCTCAAGGCCTTGGATTGTATGACTTGAGAATTAGAACCCGTACAAGCGTCCTCAGGTTTGGACCGGAGAGTTAAGGTTGGGGCTTTGTGCAGGAGGAGGTTTGCCGGACGATTTCTCCGTTGTTTTGAAGAAAGCCGGACCACTTCCCAACCTCCAATTGAATGAAGCAATCAAAAAGTATCCCTTCCCAAACTTGACCTTTTGGAACTCAAAGGTTCTACAAGTTTCCAAGCTTGACCCTTTGGGGTTATATATTTCGCTTGGCAAGTTTCCCAAATTCCTGAAAACTTTTTTTATTACCAATGTTGCCTTGGTCAATCTTAAATTTTCTTAAGAATTAAAAATCACCAAAATTCGTTTGGTCTAGAAATTTGGTTCTTCCAAATTAAAAGGTTCTCCAAAATTTTGGTTGGTGAAGCAATCGGTTATCAATTCTTCAAGGGCTCCAATGTTAATGGTGTGAATTGTTTAATTTGGAATTCCTCGCCAAAGGCTCCTTTTTTCGAAGGTGCAAATTTGTTGGAACCTTCCTCCAATTCAAAGCCTCCTTTTTCTTCTTGGAAGCATTGGAAGATTGGGTTCTCCAAGTTGGCGCTCTTTCAAACCCTTCCGAGAAACTGTAATTGTCGGCTCCCTTGTGGCCGGCTTTAATCCTAAGCTTCAAGCTCGGTTCCTTTATGAAAAGAATTTGGGTTTTACCTTTGCTTAAGGCCGGGTAATCCAAGAGAGTTGGGCTTTCCCTTGCTTGATTAACCCGGAAAGAACACCTCCTTTTGGGGGAAATTGCCATTCAGATTACAGGAAATCTCTTTTGGGAAAAATGGCATCAGGGTAAAGAGTTCAAGTACAACCCATAAATAACCTCGGGCAGGCCAATGGGTGAAATGTTGGACAACCAAGTTTGAATTATCCTCAGGCCCTGCATTCGGATGCTTTAAAGGAATTCTAAGTTTTCCTCAAGCCCTTTTTGCCAACCTCTAAGCTTTCCTAATTTGAAATCAATTGTTCCTCAACTTCTTGCCAATAAGTTTCTTTTGGAAAAGGGATTCAAGGCCAATTGGTTCCATTGGTGAAAAAGTAACCTTTGAAGGGCATTTTTTAAGGGTGCTACATTATGACAAAGCTCCTTCTTTTCCCATTATTTCCTGGGGAAATCGAAAGTCCAATGACCAGGTCAAATTGTTCATCCATCATCTGAATGTGAAGATGTAATGCCTCAAGAGTAAGGGAACCCAAAGAAGCGGTTCCTCAATTCTTGAATTGAATGGAAGTTTGAAAATAGAAAGGACCAGTGGTTTCCTAACCGCTTTGGAAATGGAATTTGTCAATTTGAAAGGCTTATAATGGCTTCCATCCCTTAAAGAATCCATCCGGTCTTGACAAGCTTACTAAATTGGCTCCTTTCTTCCACAAAGAATCCTTAACGTGGGGCACTTTACCCTTGGGATTTTTTGGCGGGCACCAAATTCTTAGACCTCCATCCTTTACCAAGTTTGGGTTGGGAAACAACCAAATTCGTTCGCATTTCCTCTCCAAAATGGAAGTTGGGAGTTTCTTCCTTGAGATTCTCCTTCATTTCCGGTTGAAGGGGAAATTGTTCCTATGGAAGTTCTCTCCCAAGTTCCAGGGAATTGGGCAACTTGGAAACTTATCCGAAGGAATTCCAATTATTGGAGATAAAGGCAACTTGGCAAGACTGATAAAGCCGGGAAATGTGCCTTTTGAAATCAACCAGCATCGCGCCAAAAAACTTTAAGGTAACAGGAGGGCTTCAGACCTGGGTCCTTTCGTCCTTAAAAAGCACTCGTCCTATCAAAGGAAGCTTCCCCTTGAAGTGGGTTTTCCGTTTGAAAAGGCTTCAAGCATCCGAGCCCATCAACTTTGAAGGTTGGATTTCCAAGTTCCACATAAGGCTTGATTCTTGAAGAACAACGAAGATTACCTTCAAGAAATCTCTTAAATATGGCACCCTTCCCGAAGAAACGGGCGCAAGATCAACCTCTCAAATTCCGAAAGTTGGTCCAATTCGGGGCCGAGACCTAGGGGGGGTAACCCCGGGAATTTCCATTTTTAGTCCTAATCTTGGGCCATTTCCCTTTTGTGGTGGATTTTCCCCCGGGGGTTTTCCTTTTTTCCAATCTTGCCATTTTTCATTGTATATTGAATTCCCTTTGGGTTTGGGTTTTCCTCTTTTGCATTTTTCCTGTCCGTTTTTAATCATGCATCATCCCGGCCCTTTTTACGTTTTGTTCGATTAAACCTTTTCTTGCCGTTTTGTCATGGCCTTATCCCCCGGTCCCCGTTCGTTTGGGTATTAACCTTTGGAAATCAGGTTTGCTTCCTTGGTTTTAAGTTGCCAGGCCCAAACATTAGCCCTAACCCACTTAAGCACTCCTGCCCTCTTTTAAGTTGGGACCCCTCAAACCCCTAACCCCTCTAAGCCTTTTAAGCCCCCTTCAATCCGGATCTTTACCAAACCTCATTTCTCCCTGCCCCCATGCCCTTTACAACCCCCTTCCGGTCCTCCCCGCCAAAACTGCCCGGACCGTCGGCGGCAACGTCCGTCCGCCCGCGGCCAAGGCCGCCGAACGCCGGCCGCCCTCCCGCCCTCGGCGGCGCGGCCCGGCCAACCCGCGCCCGCCGCCCGGCTCCCGCCCCCGCGCGCGCCCCTCCCGCCCAAGCCGCCTCCCCGCCGCCCGGCCCTCGCCCCCGCCCGCCCCCGCCGCCCTCCCGGCCTGCCACGCGCCCCTGCCTGCCCCGTCGGCCCCGACCGCCTTCCCCGGCCCCGTGACCTCCTCCCCTCCTTTCTTCGGGTCCCGATTGTCTTTCAGTTGTTTCTTTCCCTCTTTTCCTTTGTCTTAATCATATATTTTTGATTTTCAAGTGTATTCTTTGCATCTTTCCATTTTGCTATTATGCAAAATGTTGTTGGAAGAGTAGTATTTATTTATTCATTTTCATTGAACTCATTTTGATGCCGAAATGTGTTGGAAACCCTATGGAATTTAGTTTCCTATTTTTTAAAACTTGCACTTTTAATTTGCCATGATTAATTGTGACCCTATGTTTGATCCACAAGGTTTTGAAATGGTGCCATTTTCCGGTTTAGCCCTGTTTTGTGATTTATGGGGTTAACCAAGATCCAAAGTTTGCCTATTTTGGATTTCAGGTTTGTGTTTTGACCATGTTCTTATTAACCAGGTTTTTGCAATTTTGGAGATACTTAGTAAGGGTTTTTGTAAAATGTTTCCTTTCATTATCCTTTGTTTTCAATTTTGCCAAGCTTGGTTATCTCTTTTGCTATTTAATGTTCCTTGGCCAATTGTATCTTTATTCAATTTTCCAAGTTGTTGGTTTATCCATTTAAGGCTTGTTATTGTTCTTGCCTTGTAAACTTCTATTCTTTCTTTTGATGTATGTTGCTTAATTTTATTAAACTTTATATTGCATTGAGTTTAATTTCCTATCCTTTTGGTTTTATGGTCAGTTGGGAATTGTTTAAACTTTAATATTCATGTCCATTTTTCTATTTTGGTTTGGCAGTAAGGGTTTTGTTCTAACTTGAAGATTCTGTTTGCCATGTTTGCTATTTTTGTCCTTCCATGTTGTTTGCCTGTTTGAAATTGAACCTAGCCGTTTGCCATGTGCCTATTTTTGTGGCCTTTTGCCATGCTTGTTAACCTGTTTGATGTGATAGCCGTAGCTATTTCTTTTGTGGCATCTTGTGTTAATGGCCAGATTTGTTTCGTTTTGCTGTTTATTTTTCTTGCTGTGGTATCTTTAATCGATTTGCCATTCTTTTTTGCTTTTTTCCAAATTGATCCTTGGTTATCTTTATTCGTTTCAAGAAATTCATTCACTTTCATCATACTTGGTTTTGCCAAGTTGATTGGTTCATTTACCGGGGATTTAAATTGATTTCCTTTTTTGTTGTTTTGCTTTGGGTTGATTGGCATGCACGGTTTAGGGCCTTTGTTTGGGTGGCTTTGGGTGAG
Organism: Aegilops longissima; assembly: GCA_021605205.1. NCBI lineage: Eukaryota > Viridiplantae > Streptophyta > Magnoliopsida > Poales > Poaceae > Aegilops > Aegilops longissima. The sequence continues at coordinate 10,120 of JAHIAM010012319.1, forward strand.
CAGCGAGCGTGACCAACCCTTTGAAACATTCAATGCTTTGCAATCTGGCTTTTGCAAATGCCATCCTCCTAAACCACTTCTATTTTGCCACCTATTGCTCGCCCTCCATCCTTCTGCAAACCTTAATTGGCTATTTGCCCCTTTGGCCTTAGCCCTTCCATCCTAAGCAAGTTTTGCTTGTTACCGGTTTGTTGCCTCTTAAGCGTTCTTGTTGGGGTAACCAATTTTTCCTTTTAAACATAATTTTGTTGGAAAGTTACGTGGTTATCACAATTTTTTCCATTTTCCACCTATTTCCTTTAAGGGTTAAGGTTCCGGTTTATGCTTGTTTTGTTTTTGCCCCCTTAGTTTCCGCTTTGGGTTTAAATTCCGGAGGCCCAACTTGGGTTTTATTTGGGCCCCTTAACTTCCCGGGTTTTCGCCGCAAGGCCCAACTTTTTTACCGGGCCCTCCTTTTCCCCTTTCCGGCCGGGCTCTTAAACGGCGTTTTGATGCTGCCAAACCAGTGCGAGGCGGTAAGGCAACTTGGTCGGTTTTGGTGTAGGCTGCTTCCGGTTCCCGCGAAATTTGAGTCCATCGGGATTGTCGGCTTGGAGGTTCCTTGTTTACGTGAAAGCTTTAATGGGTTAAGTTGACCCTCTCGGTAAAATATCCGTTGCCGTGGGTTATAATGGGTAAGTTGGAATGCGGTTAAACCAAGGTTGCCCTAATTAACAATAATTTGTTAACCGGTTGGTCCCGTTGACCAAATAAAACCAGTGGTTAACGGTGATGGTCTCTTCTTGGGTCGGAAGTAACGTGTGGTTTGTCCTTTTGTCCTTTTGATGCCACCTATCACGAAACCCTTTGCTCCCTTCTCCTTCTTCATGTCCCCTATAAGCTATAATGCTGACTCCATTAATTCTGTCCTTCCATAACTTAAAAGCTTGATCGGGGTGTGGATTCTGGTCCGTGACTCAGGAACTTCAAAAGTTGGAGGTTCGGGTGGCGGTTCGTTCAAGGAGTCAAGTGGGAGTTGGACGAGGGTCTTACATTGGGTTCTTTTTTTTTGGTTCCCGTTGGGACCTTGGGATCGTAATGGGGATTTTTTTATTTTGGTTGAAGTGGCTTGGTTAACCAATATGATTTTTTTTTTTTTAATGGGTTGTAAGAATTACCTCTTCCAATTTTTCATGGGTTTGTAAGTTCCTCACTTGGGAATTCAAGCGTTAGTTAATCGGCCTCGACTTGGGAAACCCTACTTAAATTGTTGGCCTTTTGATTGAAGTTTTTGTTCTTTGGGTTTTATTGAATGGAAATTTTTAGTCTTAAGATTTATATCGGGTAGGTTTTACTCCCTTCCTAATTCCTAAATTTAGGATCTGGGTAATTTGGAATCTTCTTTTTTCCAAAATTTGGTTCCTTGGGTTCCTTGGAATTTGGGTTTTGGGGCCGGGATTGGTCTGGTGTCGACATTTATTGTGGCGGTTCGGGAATTACCGAGTTTTGCCAAAATTTTTGTTGCATTTTGGAATACGAGTTTGCCCGAAATCTTTTGGCAGTTGGGTTTAAAACGATAGCCGATTTTTGGAGTCGGTACCAGATTGTTTTGGTTTTTTGGGTGGATACATTTGAGTTTTTGGTTTGGGTTAATTTGGCTGTTCCCAAGATTGTTTTTGGGAAATTTTTGTGTTTATAAACCCAGTTGCTTCGGAAATTTGGGGAGTTTTAGTGGGATTCTAGTAGTTGGAATCTTTCCGGATTGGATTTGATTGGGTTCAGCTGTGGCCGCCCTTAGGTCCTTGGTGGTGTTGGGGCGTCTTGAATCTTGGCTGCTGTTCGGGGCCCCCGGCATTAATGGCGTCCCTATCTGTGTTGTGGGCCCTAGAAGCCAATTTTTATGTGTTTGTTGGTTTCTAGAAGCCAATTTGTTTCCATTTTATATTGTTTCTAAGGGATGTTGTTATACTTTATTAATTCTTCTCCTTAATGGGTTTGTGAAGATTAATTTGGAATTCATTCCGTTATTCTTTTAATTTTTATAAAGGACTAAGGAATTTCACCCCTTGATTCTCTTGTCAAAGGAATAGGATGTCATCTGGGAAGCCCTCCACCTCCAATCCTCGCCTTGGGGGATCGAAGACTCCCCCCACCAACCCCGCCTCGGAGGTTTGCAAGCTTCTTGGCAGACCTGCCAAGGCAAGGATAAATTTCAGGTCGCAAAAGCGACTCGCAACTCAGAATCGGTCGGCCAAAATCAGCCAACTTTCTTTCGTCCGGCCCGAACGGCGAATTTTGGTTTAGATCGAGGCCACGGTTGACAATTGGAGGGACTTTGCAAGTTTGTTTAAGTCGGAACCAGGCTTTGTAAGTTTGGACCGCAATCAAAGGATCAAGGGTGAGTGGTACCAGATAGTTCGAGGATTTGGTCATTACAGGAAAAGTTCAGCGTGATTTGGCTCATCACACAAATGTTTAACAATAAATTCCCAATTCAAGCGGCTTGTTCTACAAACTACCATCGAAGTTGTTTTCTAACAACGGAGGATGGAAAGAGAAGATCTTCAATTCCGTGTGAGAGAAGATTGAATTACCTTGTGCTTGAGCAAAAGTTGAACTCAAATGGCTCTGAAGAAAAGCGCCCGTCAATTCCTCTAAGGGAAAGGGGAAGTTCACTTCCTTCCTTCCTCTCCGTGGCACTAGAGAAGAACCTTCCTTCCTTCCCCCAACAAGAGAACAAGGTCTAATTTCCAACCCAAGGTTCAAAATTCTAACCTCCAGCTCCAGGTATGCTCCAAAGTCCGCTAAGGTACTTCAACAAATGCTTAAGAGGTCCTTCCTGAAAATCCAACGGGTCCTTCCTTTGAAAATTTAGAATGCAGGTCAAGCAAATCAAAGTTTGAATTCTTGATTAATGATAGAAAATTTATTTGATTTGGGTAATCCTTTTTATTCTCAAAACCATTTGATCTGGTGAATTTGTTTATCCAAAGCCATTTCTTAATGAATTGGGTTACAAGTGCCTAGTTCATAATTTGTCCCGGGTAACAATGGCTTAATAATTATGTCCAATGTTTCCTTAAATGGGGAATTATTTTTCTGGAAAATTGGTTTTGGGACTCGGATTTGATTTTTCTCGAAGGGGCTTTACCACCCTAGTTGATTCTTGCGGTATAACCATTTTTGTTTCTCAATGGCGGATGAAACCATTCGTTGTTTTTTAAAAGAAGCCGGAAGCATCTCCTTCGGCGTTGGTTGGTACCGATTCTTTGAGAGCCTTCCGTTTCCTCCGGCCAGAGCTTTGGACTTGAGAGCCTGAAAATTTGAAAGCTCCAACAAGCTTGGTGATGGCGAAGGAATTGGGGTGTGTTTTTGGGGAAGGAGGCATCTCCTTGGGTTTGTTTCCTTTTGAAAGAAGATCGAACCAATTTTCCATTCCCCATTAATAGGACAATCAAAAAGTTCTTCTCAAGGCTTGACCTTCAAGTTATGGGGTTCTCAGTTACCTTCGTAAAGGGTATCCCAAAGCATTGGAACAAGTTTCCCAAAATTGCAAGCTTTGGTTCTAATTCCTTTCCAAATTCTTTCGGTTGTCATTTCTCCTCCAAATTCTCTGGTGTAACTTATTTTTCTTCCCAAGAATTTTGGGTCTCCAAAATTTTTGGTTCTAAAATAAGAAATCATGCAAACCATTGAATTTTGCTTGAAAGTCTTTATCTTTCTATCAATTCCCAAGGAATTTTGTTGATGAAGTGCCAATTTGGTAATTTAAACCCTCGGAATCAGAAGGTCCAATTTTTTGGGAACCTCTGGAATGAAGCTAGATTTTCGGTTTGCAAGCTTTTCCAAATTTTGAGAATTTAAGATTGCGGCCTCTTTCCTTTCAAACCCTAAGAAATGGTCCAAGTCTTGCTTCATCCCTAAAGAAACCGCACATTTGAAGTTTTCTGATGTTCCAAGCCTTTGGTTTTAATGAAGTTTTTGGGTTCTCTTTGTTAAGCAAGAGAGAGATTTCCCATACTTCTTGATTGGGCCCAGCGAATTACAACATCTTTGGTTGGGGGAAAGTTGGCATTTTACGGGAACAAATTAAGGAAATCCCACCCACAACCCAAGGCTCAAGTAAATTTCATCAACCCAATAATTGAAATATCGAGGGAAAGGCCAAGTCAACCAGATTGTTTACCGGAAGGCCAATGTCATTCAAGCTTTAGCGGAAACTTAGCTTTCAATCTAATCCTTCAAGTTTTTCAAGGTTTCTTGAACCTTTCCATAGCTTCCTTAATTTTTCAAGGTTTCTTGCCAACCTAGGTTTCCCTTGGAAAAGGTAGGTTGGTATCACCGGATTTCCAAGGTAAAAAGGTCCCTTGGATGACAAAGGGCTTTCAAGGACAAGTGGTTCCAAGGGTGACAAAGAAAATTTCTTTGAGGAGGTTTGGTTCCTAATTATCGGAAAAAGGAAATGACCAGGGCCTCCAACGTTCATATTTGGAAATGCGAAGAGAAATGCCTCAAGCGTATATTGGTGGATCTGGGGAGAATGCCAAACCCAAGAGGTGGTCTCAAATGAAACGAAAAGACATGTCTTAATTCTTGCTTTCCAAATAAGGTTTGGAATATTGAAATGACTTCGGTTTGGCTTTCAAGCAAGCTAAATGTCTTTCTTCCTTTCAAAAACCTTCCAAAGTGGTTCATTTCCCTTCAAAGATCCTCACGGCTTTCCCGGGGACTTAACCTGGAGATTTTCCTTCAATTTTAAGTGATCTTTTGAGGCCGTGGCACCTTTCCCAAGTTTTATTCCTAAAAGGGCCATAGGCAAAACAAATTTTGGCTTATCCTCCGTGGCCAATTGGGTAATAAATTTGGGAAGATTGTCCCTTGTCATTTCTTAAAAAGGGATTGCTTAAGCAGCCCTTAAACAGCTTCAGGAAAGTTGGGAACCCTTAAATTTTATGGCGAGAGTGGGACTTCCTTCAATTGAGGAGCGGGAAGGCCAACTTTTGGAATCTGACCGCAAGCGGGAAAGCCAATTATTGTGAAACCCAAGGTGCCGGAAAACCATTTATTGCCCTAATGGGATTCGAACCGGTTAGAGCTCCCTGAGGGCCTTTCTCAGGAAAAGGCTGCCCAGACTTCCTCCAATTTGAAGGGCGACTGTTCCGGTAACTCAAAGTGCTTAACCTGGCCACCTAAACCTTAAGATTCTAGAAATCCTTAAATAGACCGGTTTCTTAAAGCCGCATCAAAAGCAAATTCCTGAAAAGTGTCAAACCTGAAGCTAAGGGGCCGCGGATCCCCCGAATACCAGGTTCTTCGTCAATCTGGGGAGACCTTTTAAGGTGAGGTTGAACCGAGAATTTCCTTTGTAATTTGCTTTGCAGGATATATTCCTTGTTTCCCTTTTGCATTTTGGCTGTATATTTATTCTGTATTGTCCTTTGCCATTTGTCCTCATGATTACATTTCCGTGTCGTTTGTCGGATCTATTCCGGGGTCCTTTCTTTTGTCGGATTCCTTCTCGGGCGAGGTTTTGTCTGTGGTGGTATACCACCGGAAGGCAAGTTTTTTAGTGTTTGGTAACTCACGTTAACCATCTCGAAAGGTTTTTAATTGCACCCCCCCAACAGCCCATCCATTAAGCCTTCAGTTGCTACACTTAACTAACCCATTTGGCCTTCATCCCTCTTCCATTTGACCCTCACCGATCTCCCCTAGCAATCCCCTCCGGGACTCCGGCCCGGCTTCCCCCCGCCCGAAACCTCAACGATCGGCCGCGGCACGGCCGGCCCGGCCGAGCCCCGCCCTGGCCCGCCTCGGGCCTCGCGCCGCGCCCCGCGCCCCCTGCGCCACCCGCGCGCCGCCGCCGCCCCCCGCGCCCCCCCCGTCGGACCTCCGTCGGTACTCCCCCTCGGCTCCCTCCGCCTTCGCCATCCCGGGCGCCCCGATCCGGCTGCCCATCCGCCTTGACCTCTCTTCCCTCTTTCCCTTCTTCTTTAATCCTTTATTTTTTATTTTGTGGTATTTTCAGTGGATATTTTGCCTTTAGTCCAAATTTTCGTTAATAGAAAATTTCATCTAAGATCATTTTCTTTGCTCATTTTATTTGGAAATGCTTTGGAAGGGAAATGTGTTGGAAGTTTTGATTTTATCGAATTCCTTTTATTATTTTGCCTGTTAATTTTGCCCCATGAATTTGAGTCCCATGGTTTTTGTAATCCATGTTTTAGGTTATGCCATTTTGGTTATGTGATTTTAAACATGGGTATGCCTGAGTTGCGATTAGCCCTGTTTGCTGATTTTAGCCCTGTTAACTTTTTGATCCAAGGAACTATGATAGAGATCTTAGAATTTTTGAAACTTGTTTGGGTTTTTAAAATGCCTTTGTTTCCAATTATGCCTTTGTTTGATTAATGGCCTACTTTTGCTATCAAGTTTCCTCTTTTGTATAAATGTTTTCAATTTTGAAAGTTTTTTTTCCAATTGTTTGTTATTTTTTGCCATGTATGTCTTCCATGTATGTCTTCTTATGTATGTTTCTTATTTATTATGGCCTTAGTTTATCATTAAGCTTGTAATGCCATTGGTTTAAATTTGCCATGTCATGTTTGAATTTATGTTTAATATTGAATTTTCAATATTTTCTGGTTTTCTTATTTTCAGTCCTTTTGTTTGGTTTGAAGGTCTTTTTCCAGTTTTGTATTTAAGTCCTGTATGTTTTTGGTCCTGAACATTGATTTTGCTGTTTGCCATGCAACCTGATTTTTGTGCCTTTGATTTTTGTTTCCTGTTTGTTTGAAACCTGTTAGTGTAACTTTTGTCGGCATCTTTTGTGACACTGGAGTCCTTTTTTACGTTTGGGTCTTGGGTGCATATTTTTTTGTTTTGGCTAATGCTAATGGCGTTTGGCAATTCGTTTTCTTGTTTTGCCCGTGCATTTCAAACCTTTATTCCGTTTCCGGGAAATTTATTCCTTTTCAGAAATACTTTTTCCAAGTTGGATCCTTGGTTTCCATTACCTTGGCACATACCTTGGCCTATAACATCCATATCCATGCATTTTATCATGTTATGTTTTGCACTGTTTATTGTGGTTCCTTTGTTTTGTTGTTCCTTTGGGTTTGGTTGGCTTTGGTGAGGGGACGGAAGCCTGAGGAAACCTTTGACACTCGAGAACACTCGAAATGACAACCTTCGAAATACCTACCCTTTCGAATTCCTCCTCTTTTGCTATGCCTATGCTGCTTGCCTACCATTGCATCCTCCACTTTATTCCATGCCACCCTAACCATTCCTACCAAACCTTTTGGCCTTGTTGGCTTGTTACCCTTTTAGCCCTTCTTTGCGGTTGTAAGTTTGCTGTGGAACTGGAAGTTTGTTCCTTGTTGGAACATGAATTGTTGGGTTAACAATTTTATTGTTATTAATACAATTATATACTTGTAAATAACTCTTTGAAGGGTTTGTTCCCCTTTCCATTTTTTCCTCTTCCCTTTATTTCCTTATTTGGGTTTTTCCTTTGATTTATGGACCCCTTGATTTATTTGGGAAAACTCGTTCCGCGGAAAATTGGTTTCCAGGCCCCAAATTTTCCTTTCCACCAGTTTCCCTTTTTCCCGGAGGGTCTCTTTTTTCCCCACCTGCTGGGCGGCCCCAAACAACTTGAGGCGGTTTATTGAGGCTGGTTTTGGATGTGACGCGGATTGCCCAGCCCTATCGTATCGGGTTTGGCTTCGGCGTTTTTCTGTCGTGTTTTATTCGGTTGAAATTTTGGGTCCGGTGAAGAATTATCCGTTCCGGTGAAGTATATGGGTTAAGTGGACTTTAAGGGTAATTGGAAACCGTGCCTGGTTATGGGCCGTGGGTTTTTAAGGCGGTTGGGAAAATTGCTAAAAAAACAATTAACCTTTAATATCCTTCCCGGGTGAAGTGACCTGTTGGGTAGTCGGGTAATAGTTGGATTATTCTGAGTATAGTTCGACCTTGTTTGGCTCCTCTTCCGCCTCTTTGCCTTTGCCCCTTTTGCGAGTAAACCCCAAGCTATTTACTCTGCCTTCCTTTAACTTAAATAGCTTAAATTGTTTGATTCTGGTGGATTCCAGTCCTTCAAAAGTTTCAAATTTGCAGGTCGGGCTCACGGGTCAAGGGAGTTCACAGGGGGTTCGGAATTGGTCTTCTATGTGTTTCCCGATTGGGGGTTCCGGATTGGGCATTGGGATCTTTTATTTTGGGTTCCTTTTTATTTTGGTTCTCGATGTGGATTATTTATTCTTTGATGGTGTTTATTATGTCTTTTTAATTATTAACAAATTGTTTTCCCTAATTCGGGTTGTTTAAGGGTTACCTCAATTCGTGCCTCAACGGTTGGTTATTGCCTCACCGTGGGAATATAGGTCGGGCTCTATATGGATCTCCAATACAGCGCCCTGCAAGGGTTTATGGGGGACCGCGAACCACAAGCTCTCGACCTCGTCTGAAAGCGCCTGGAAGGTGCTGTTCAAAGAGGCCCCATCCCTACGAGATCGCGGATTCGCAGCACATCAAAAGCGGTAGCTATTTTACCCTTTACAAGATGCTTGTTTTCATAGTTTAACTTTATGGGATCTAAACTCCTTACCTTTGGCGGATTGGCGGAAGGCGTCCCGGGGATTGTTCGGCTCCCTTGCCGGAAAGCCGGGCGCCAGCAGCCGGGGCTGTGGTTCCGGCACCTCATGTGGTGGGAGAAAGCAGAAGAAGGCCATGGGAACCGAAAGAGTTCCGGCGCTGGTGTGTCGGACTCATCGTCGATGACTCCGGCGGACTCCTCCGTGAAGCAGTAGGAGGAAAAAGGTCTCTCCCTAGCGGGGAGAGAAAAAAAGGAAGGCCGCTGGCCCTGGGAGGCGAGGAATCAGGGAGGACCCTTCCTCGGACTACTCCCCACGCCGGCGAAGAGGAGGCCATCCAGGCCAAACCCCTGGCAAAATCGTAAATATCCGGATGCGAATAACTCGTTGGCATTCCTTTGTTACTGATATCTTGGCGCGAATATAATCATGCATCCGCAAGCCGGTCGGGAGTCATCAGCGGCTCCTTAAGTTGTCGGATGTGAATAGCACTTCACTTCCGCCTCCTCCCTGCGTTGCGTATGATGCCGTGGTGGAGTCCCAAAGGGGCCAAGCCGGAGGTGGTGGTCTGGGCGCCGCGGCGACCTCCGGACTCGGCGCAAAGGGGCAAAACCCCCAAGGGCTCCAAGTCCGGACGGGCGGACACCGCCGAGAACCGGTGGTTCGGGTCCGTGGCGACCCCCTAGTAAGAAGGGCAAGCCCTCGATGCCGGTGACCTCCGTCCACGGAGGCACGGATAATCTCTGGAGGTGTATGGCGCCTCCATCGGCGAACATCGTCTGTTATGGTGTGGTGATCCAGATGGTTCGATCCGCAAGGCGGGCTGGTGAAACTAATGCCAGCCTTCTAACATGCTTGGGTATGTATTTGAGATATGTAAAAATATTACGCATAAGCGGTAGCCCGATGCTCGGTTTGGTGTTAGGAAAGAAAAGCGGCGAGGATCAGATATCTGAGTCTAACATAAGTATGTCAATATGGTAATGGAGCTCCTTCTTTGACCTCTCCGCTTAGGGTTGAAAGCGAGCCTCGGCGGTCGAGAACGGCTGGCCTTGCCAAGCAGCTTCGAGGACAAGGAAGGTAAATAATACCTTATGTAAGTGTATAAGAAAAAGATGTGGTTGCAAAAATAGCGGGACCAACGTGAGTTTCGAGGCACAAGTGTGGTGGAAATATGCCCTAGAGGCAATAATAAAGTTATTATTTATTTCCTTATTTCATGATAAATGTTTATTATTCATGCTAGAATTGTATTAACGGAAACATAATACATGTGTGAATACATAGACAAACATAGTGTCACTAGTATGCCTCTACTTGACTAGCTCGTTGAATCAAAGATGGTTAAGTTTCCTAGCCATAGACATGAGTTGTCATTTGATTAGAGGATCACATCATTAGGAGAATGATGTGATTGACATACCCATTCGTTAGCCTAGCACATGATCGTTTAGTATGTTGCTATTGCTTTCTTCATGACTTATACATGTTCACTAACTGAAGATTATGCAACTCCCGTTTAGGGAGGAACACTTTGGGTGCTACCAAACATCCAGCTAAGCTGGGTGATTATAAAGGAATTACTACAGGTGTCTCCAAAGGTACATGTTGGGTTAGGCGTATTTGAGATTAGGTTTTGTCACTCCGATTGTGGGAGGTATCTGGGCCTTTCGGTAATACTCATCACCTAAGCCTTGCAAGCATTGTAACTAATGAGTTAATTCGAGATGATGTATTATGGAGCGAGTAAAAGACTTGCGTGCGAGATTGAACTAGGTATTGGATACCGACGATCGAATCTCGGGCAATAACATACCGATGACAAAGGAACAAAGTATGTTGTTATCGGTTTGACCGATAAAGATCTTCGTAGAATATGTAGGAACCAATATGGGCATCCAGGTTCCGCTATGGTTATTGACGAGAATAGTTCTAGGTCATGTCTACATAGTTCTCAAACCCGTAGAGTCCCTCAACAAGGTTTGATGCAGGTTATATTATGAGTTTATGAGTTTTGATGTCGAAGGAGTTGAGTCCCGGATGAGATCGGGGACATGCGAGGAAGTCTCGAAATGGTCGAGCGTAAAGATCGATATATTGGACGACTATATTCGGAGTTCGGAAAGGTTCAGTGATTGTATTTTTGGAGTACCGGGAGTTACGGAATACAGGGAATAGTATTGGGCCTTGATGGGCCTTAGTGGGAAGGAGCCGGGAGGTGGCTGCGCCCCCCAAGCCATCCAGGTGGACAAGGGGTTTGGGGCAGCCCTCCCTTCCTTCTCCACTTCCCCCTTTCCCCCTTCTCCTAGTTGGACTAGGAAAGAAGGAGTCCTACTCGATGGGAGTAGGACTCCCCTTGGCGCCCCCTCCTCCTAGGGCCGGCCTCCTCCTCCCCCTCCTTTATATCGGGGCGGGGGCACCCCATGACACACAAGTTGATTCTGGATCGTTCCTTAGCGTGTCGGTGCCCCTTCCACCATATTCCCGCCGGTCATATCGTCGTAAGCAGGTGAAGCCCTGCGCGGAGAAGTCATATCGTCGCGGGCTTAGGCGACTCTGCGTCGATGGAACATCAACGCCGTCCTGCCCGTCGTCTTGTGGAACTCATCCCGACACTTTGCTGGATCGGGTCGGGGATCGTCATCGGCTGAGCGTGTCAGAACTTCGGAGGTGCCGTCGTTCGGTGCTTGGATCGGTCGGATCGTGAGGCGTCGACTACATCAACAGCGTTGTTATAGCGCTTCCTTTCGGTCTCACAGTGCGTGGGCGGACCTCTCCCTCTCGTTGCTATGCCATCACCATGGTCTTGCGTGTTCGTGGAAATTTTTGAAATTACTCGTTCCCACAGCGACCCGAAGGCCTGTCAAGGCGAAAAAAATGCGGTGTGGAGTGCCTTGAGCAAGAAAAGCAGGGGCGGGTGGCGGAGGTGCGGCAGGCTCGGACCTCGTGAAAAACACGAGAGTTTGGGCTGACTTCAACTTCGAGTCGAGCTTGCCTCGGCCTTGAGCGCCTCTGCCAAGGCGAAGCCAAAAAGCCCTCAGGTTGGGCGATGAAGAAGATGGCGGCGGTAAGGCATTCTTTATGCAAAGCAAGCCGTGAAAGTAAATAACTTTACTTACCGGATCGAGCTCTCGGGAGCATTAGTGATCTTCCCGGTGTGTCGAACCTTTGCCACATTCTGAGCCGGGAGGAAGCTCGGCGGAGAAGGTGTTACGGTCTCGATATCTTGAGGCGGAACCAGTGCCCTTGGCGACCGTGAAGCGGTGGTCGAGCTCCATAAGGTGGCGAACAGGCCATGAGGGCCTCATAGTCCGGCGTGGCCTGGGGGCCATGCACAGGGAATGCCGGGCTGGTGAGGTGGCTGGTGGGCCTTTGTCCATGGCAAATCATCAAGCGCTCCTTATGCATCAAAGGTGCCGTGGACCTTGCGTGCTAAAGTGCCTTTGGGACAAGATGGACCTTGAGAAGCTTGTGAGACGGACCACCCGGGCAAGGGCATCATAAGCCGAGATGTATTATGAGGGTGTCTGAAGGTGCCGCCTTATAAGCGGATGAATGCTCCAAAGATGTAATTTTTTAGTAAACTTCGCATTTGTGATCCTGCTGAAAACTTGTTCATGTCGCTAAGCAACGCTTTTGAATTTAAAATATTACCTAATCGGCCGTTTATTAAATTTGAGAGATGGCGAGTGTAACCGCCCCCATGCCACTGGGGTGTTAGGGATAAACTTAGGCGCTCTTTTCCCTTCTTGGGTCCTTGAGGGCGCTCAACGAACAAAGGCAATCAGACTATAATGCTTGAACACTCTCCTTAGCCATAGAATTCTATAATTTTAAATTTGTGAGGCCCTAGTATTGGGAAGACGAGTTGAGGCGCTATCACGCCTAGGATGGACAAAGCCGACTCCTTGCTCTAAGCGCATAAGTCTTTAGGGACTCGAAAACCTCTCGAACAGCGACCAACTCTCGCCCTATCATGGCGGTCAGTTTTAGCTTTCTCCTTGAGGTGCTTAGCCCAGCTCAGCAGGGCACAATGCGATGGTTCTCCCAGCCTACCTTAGCCGATATACGAAGCGTAAGGTACCAAAACATGGGAGTCGGCAAGCCAACTATTGACCCAAGACATGATTGAGCCGATGCATATAATGCTATAAGTTGAGGAGCCCTTTTCGTGAGAGTGTTGGACTTCTCACACCATATTAGAGATCGTAAGCCCCAGTGTATTAGCCGTACCAAAGTGTACAGTTGCATAATGTCCTAGCGAACATATTTACATAAAAAGGGAATGCAATAATAGACAAAAGCTATATATTGTTTATTGAAAAGTTTGCGATAAAAGCGAGCGATACAAATAGTGCGATAAGCAAGAGATGGGACTATTTGACATGTCCCCCTCGAGGCGAGCTGCGGGATGATATGTGAAACAAGTATACTACTCGTTATAGAGACCACTGGACACTTTCGGCGTAGCTTTACGCCTCCCTGGCTGTTGCATCGTGTGTTCGGCGATTATCTTGCGGACGGGCCTTCCGGAGAGTGGAGTCGAAAGTAAGAAAAAGAATGACAAAATCAGGGCCCCTAGTGCGGTTGAGCGCATTTGGGCATGCCATGGTCGTGCCCTCCCCTATGCCCATGGTATTTCGAGCATAATTATTGCAGCGTAGTACTGGTTTACGCAATTTTGCGAGGGCTGGGTTAAGTCGCATTGCTCTGGCGTGCTCGAGCGTGCAGGCGATCTTGTTGTAGGTTAGTCGGTAGCGGCTTGGCGGTGTCGGGACGTTTAATAGCGGACTCGAGAATTGCTTTGAGAGGCTGCTTTGTACTTCCGCGCGAGACGCCGTATGCTCCTTCGTTCGGAGAAGGCGTTCGGTGTTTCCATTGGCTATAATGACTCCTCGAGGCTGGCATCTTGAGCTTGAGGTATGCGTAGTGCGGCACGCATTGAACTTTAAATGCGGTTCGTCCGGCGATGTGTGATAACCAACTGCGGAGCGGGACTATGTCGAAGATTAACTCCTCGCTTCAGAAATTATCAGAGTTGAAGACCACCTCAAGTGTAGCGAGCTGTCTGCTGGCCTCTACATACGGTATGGCGCCTTTAAAGGTCGTCTTTGTGGGTTTAATCCTTGAGGGATCTATGCCCGTTTTACTCCGTATCCGATAAAGCGGTTGAGGCTGCTGCCGCCGTCCATAAGGACTCTAGTGAGGTGAAATTAGTCAATGATTGGGTCTAGAGCCAATGCGCGAATCCACCATGGCGGATGCTAGTGGGGTGGTCCGTAGATCAAAAGTGATCGGCGGGAGGACCACGAGGTTGAACTTTAGGCGGGGCTCCACGCATATCGTCCACGAGTGCGCTTCCGCTCCCTTTTGGGTATGTGGGTTGCGTATATCATGTTCACCGTCCGCACTTGTGGGGAAGCCCTTACATCCGTATTGTTCGTGGCGGGGCTCCTTGTCATCGCTATGCAGCCCTTTGTCCTTTTTTGACATTTAACTTGCATGCACCTTGAACACCAACAATCCTGTTGGTGTGATTGGCTAGTTTTGAAGTGCCATGTATCGCACGGCGATCAGTATTCGGTCCAAATTGGGCGGGCGGAGTATTTCTTTTAAATGGCTTTTCGTGACGGGTTTAGAGCCTCGAATCGGCCTTAGCGTCGTGTCCTCGGCATTATGCGCCGTTAATGCGGCGCTTGTGCTATGGCGACACGACCTGCCATGTTGTCCTTGGTATCCGAATTACGGGGCTCTTGGTCATGTTATTACTACGAGCTAGCCAGCTGTCTTCTCCCGCTTCAAGCGGGTCATGAGTGTCGTGAGGGCTGCCATGGATTTTGGCTTTTCTGTCCTAGGTGCGGGCAAGCCATTAAATCACGGATGTTATGTTTGAAGGCTGTGAGGGCCTCTGCGTCGGACGATCGACTATTTGATTTTTCTTAGTTAGGAGCGTGTCGAGATTATGCGGCGATTCCCTTGGCTGCTGAATTATGTGGCTTAGGTCATGCGGGTCGGTGGTCGCACATAGGTGCCACGAAATTTTCGAGGAATCGGCTTCGGTCTTCCCAACAACCAATTGACTCTGCGGCAAGCTGTTAAGCCAATGCCGAGATGGTCCTTTAAGCTTGAGTGGGAGGTATTTGATGGCATGTAGATCATCACCTGGGCCATGTGGATATGAAGGAGATAATCCTCGATCCATACCGCGGGATCTGTTGTGCCATCGTATGATTCGATGTTTCGAGTTTGAAACCCTCGAGGATTTGATGATCCATTACTTCATCGTGAAGCATAGTGGGTGTCTTGGCGCCTGCATCTTGGGCTATATCACGGCGTAGCTCAAATGAGCTTTGTCTCTGTGTTGACCGGCGGAATTGCCATATCCGGCGTGGCGGTTATAAA
>JAHIAM010012321.1:0-17658 GCA_021605205.1 Aegilops longissima
AATTTTCCTACAATAACAGATTACCAAACCAGCTTGAAGATGGCACCTTCGAGGCTCTGTATGGAAGAAGGTGCAGGACACCGTTGTCATGGGACAAAGCGGAGATCGTCGGTTGTTTGGACCAGATTTGATTAAGGAGTCGAGCGAAAGTTAAGTTGATTGAGGCGGCTCAAGGTAGCCAGTCCGAACGGAAGAGTTATGCCGATTCAAAGCGCCAGCGATTGAGTATGAAGTTGGAGCAGAGTATATCTCGAGTATCCCGCTTGAGGAGTTAAGCGTTTTGGAGTTAAAGGAAAGTTAGCACCCGTTTCGTTGGACCATATAAGATTTTGCAACGCATGGGAGAAGTTGCTTATAAGTTGGAATTGCGGAGGACTGTCGGGAGTTCATGATGTATTCCATGTTTCTCGATTGAAGAAATGTCACCCGAGATAGCAGAGGTACCGTTAAGAGACACGAGTGCCCTTTGGAAGCAATTGATTGAAGGATGACTTGACATATGAGGAAAAACCGGTTAAGATTCTCGATTATGCCAGAGAGTTACCCGCAGCAAGGTTATCAAGTTTTGCAAAGTTCGATTGGAGCCACCACACCGAGGATGAAGCCACACAGGAAAGAGAGGAAGTTTTGTAGGACCACCCTCACCTATTTTCTAGCCAACCCGAATCTCGAGTGAGATTCATCTTAAGGGTAGGTTTGTAACATCCCAAATTTTCAATTTGGAATGTTATACATTAGGTCATCATGCATATCATATTTTCTCGCATTTTTCCGATCCTAGAAATTTCACGCAACTCAAGGACCCTCGGAGAGAGTTGGAAGTTTCATTATTTTCATATTTGGGATTTCTCAAATTTTGAAAATAGGATCATTGGATTTATTTAATTATCTTCATAAAGTTTTTCCTATAAAAATATTTGAGAGGGAATAATATGACTTTCCCAAACAATTAGGAAAATGAAGATATTATAAATAAACCAAATTTGGTTTTGGAAGATTTATTTTGCTTAGGCAAAAATGAGCATTTAAAAAAAAATTATGCATGTTTGCTGTTTTTAAAGTTCATTTTGTTCGACTCATTTTTAGGAGTCGGAGAAAATTTGTTTTATTTAATTTGGAATTCATTTGGTATTTTTTTTAATTCGTTTTGGTTTAATTTTATTTAAAAAAAAAATTCGCGCCCCCCTGGGCCGAGGCCCAGCCGGCCCAGCCAGCCAGGCCCCAGGCCCAGCGCCTGACCCACCTCCTCCTCCTCCTCGCGCGCCGCGCCAGCCGGACTCCGCCGCCGCCGCCTCGCCGCCGCGCCCGCCGAGTCCCGCCCGACCAGCCTCCTGCCCCCTCCCAAGTCGCCGCCTCCCCCCTCCCATAAATACTCGCCGCCCCCTCTCTCTCACCCCTTGAGCCGCCCCAACCAGCGCCCTTGAACCCCTTCGCCGCCGTGGGCCTTGCCCGCCGCGCCGTTCCCCCGCCCGGCCGGACCCGCCGCCCTCGCCTCCCGACCCGTCGCCCTCGCCCCTCGCCCGAGCCCATTGAGCCTCTGGCGAGATCACCGAGGTAGCCGCGCCCGATCCGGTTTTCCCCTTGAACCGATCCGGTTTTATTTAAAAAATGTTGGTTTTTTAAAAAACCTAGATTGGTTTTATTTTTCGGTTTTCTTATTTATGAGCGTTCACCGAACCGTTCGTTTCAATGAACGCGTTCGTTGGATTAGTTCTGTTTATGAGCGTCCGTTATTTAAACTGTTCATCGTTTTTCTTTTAATCGGATTTAATCCGTTATTTTTACGATTCGATTTGAGATCCGATTTTCAAAACTGTTTTATTTCTCGCTCGTTTATCGGAATCGGGTGATTCAAGTGCGCGGAGTTTAAATAACGAAACCGCCGTTCCGACTACCCTACTTTCACAGAGTTTTGCTACTGTGAAATTTTGACCTAATTTCAGATTGCTAAACCGAGTCGTTCTCTCTCGAGTTTCGACTTTCGGAGTTTATTTTGATTCGATTCTTTTGCAACGGGGTTCTTAAGTTGAACTTTCTGGTTAGATCTTTTATTCGAGATTTCCTGTGCATTAGATGAGTACTTATTGTATGCTTGTTGTTTGTCTGCGTTAGATCACCGGTCGCCGCTTGTTACTTGAATCTCTAGGACTCGCGGATCATCGGCAAGGCAAGTAACACTTTGATCATACCCTTCTCATACCCAGTTTTATGCATTAGATCTATTCCTCAAACACTTGCATGATTAGGATCTAATTAAATTGTGGGATGGGAAGTAGATTGAGTAGTACCTATTACTGTTTTACTTATGAAACCTTGGGAGTTACTTCTCGTTTGCTTGTTCATGCCATGCTATGCTAGTAGGCGTGGATTGGGTGAGTGAATATCCATGACAGATGTGAGATTGTTAATTAATGGTTTATCTAAGGTGGCAACCTAAACACACATCTGGGTGGATTGAGGCACTGGTTTCCATCGAGGACTTACTGTATTTCTTGGACCGCCACCGGGCTCTAAGGGATCATAAGATTATTCAAGCTGGAAACTTCCGTGTGCAGCCACAAGCCAATTATGGGCTCTGGCGTAGTTGACTAAGTCGTCACGAACTCTTACGGGTAGGCTAGCTAATGTAGGGGATGTAGGTTGGTACGGTCTACCCATATGTAAGGTGCTAAGCGCTTACGAAGACTATGTCTCGGTCATCCGTTTCTCAAACACCATGTAGTCACGAGAACCAAGCGGAGGCGATCGAGTCTTGTGGGGAAAAGTCATAAACCTCTGCGAGTGTATAAACTAATCATGATTAGCCGTGTCCCCGGTTATGGACAATTTGAGTATCCTGTAATTGAATATCATGTGAATCTCAACATGTTACTTCTAAATAAAAGTTATTGGGTTTTGATGAGTACTTTTAATTGGGATTGAGGATCTTGTCAACCATTCTCAATGTTTAACAACCACCATGATAGTTAAATAAAATTATTCCTTTGATGTAGGGAAAAATCAGCTTTATGCAAATGTAACAGAGAGCCTTACCACCAGCCATATATGCATGTAGTATAGGCTTATTCCTTCATTGCTCTTTATGTGTTACATTGCGGCATATTCCATGTCTTGACCCGTTTTGGGCTGCAACTTTTCACGTTGCAGACTTTTGAACGACAGTAAGGTGTTAGGTCGTGGTTCTATACTCGGTGATGCCGTTGGAGTTGATGGACTCGCTTATCTTCCAAGCCTTCGCTGTTATTATTAGATGGCCTTAAGCCATATTTTTGTATTCAGTTCCTTGTGGACAACGATGTAATAAGTGTGTGATTGCTACTCTGCTATAAATCCTTGAAATCTTGTGTGGTGTCGGCATTCTTGATCCGGGGATGACACCGAGCACAGAGACTTGATCCATTTGGGTCTGGTCGCTACAACTAGCCATCAGGAACACACGTATTGTCTCCTTCCATCCATACGTCTATCTCGATATCTCTCGGGGCATCTTCTATCACGCACACACCTTGTCACTTGATCTCCCACCCATGTAGTCCCATCACGATCTCCAGGGGATCTCTCTATGACAAACATACACTCTCTCCTCCCCATGTCTGCATTTTCTCCATACGTCTATCTCGACCTCTCTCCCTTGTTTGCCAGACCCCTCTTGGCCACGTGCTAGGGGTCTTGCTCTCTCGGTTCCAAACAACCACACACTATCTCCTCACCTTGCCTCCGTTGTCAAAGATGCATGTGTGATATGTTTGCATAAGACACGCACACTTTTTCTCTACTTTTACCGTGTGTTGTCCATGTCTCTTTCACACACGCACACACACTTTTTTCTCTCTCTCTCTCTCTCTCTCTTGTTAGGGACTCTGTCATGTCCATAAGCATATGGATGTTTTGAAAAGTCAAACCTTAGAAAAGTTTGACCAGGTATATGTGGAGAAAAACATTTACATCTGGAACGATCATTAGATTCATCACAACACGTACTTACTTCATACTATCATTTATATTTGGTATTGTAGATATAAGTAATTTATTTATAAACTTGGTCAAAGTTTCAAAAGTTTGACTTAAAAAAATGTTGGAACTACATTATCGAATGGAGGGAGTAGCTCTTTCTCTCTCTCTCTGCTATCTCTCACGGGCCTCCCCTCTCACTCGAACTCTCTATACCGAAGGATTATACGATCACTGTGTCAGCGTATAGCTTCGTATATTGTTTAGTTGACTGGTCAACCAATCCACTTGCTGCCTTGTCAGCTCGTGTTCTGTATCTTCGTGTGCTGGCCCATGTGGCAGTGGGTGAAAATAAGTAAACTAGAGGCCCATCGACATGCGGTGAAGTAAACAAAGTTGAAACCACTCGGGTAGCACCCTTGCGCTAGTAAATTGAGGCGCGTGAGGACAAACTTCTTGCGCGAAGGGCGCTTTTCGCGCACAATTCACCCTGCTGGCGGCGGCATGCACGAAGGGCCTTTTCGCACACCCAGCACACAACACACACCAGCACTGCGTGTACACGGCGTTGCCGCCCGGTTGAGATGGACGGCGAGGCAGCCAACAAGCGGGCGGCTCGAGCCAAAACCGCATCCGGCAAGCACGGACTTCATCAGACCTCCCGGCGACATGCTGCTCGTCATCATCGGCCTCCTCCCCACCAAATCTACCGTGCGGACCGCCCTGCTCTCCCGGCGGTGGCGCCCCCTCTAGCGCTACGTCCCCATCAACCTCACCGTCGACAAATGCCTCTGCGACAGGGATTGCAAACGCATGGCCGCAGTCTCCAAGATCCTTTCATCGCACCCTGGGCCAGCCAAACGCCTTGACATCTGCATGTTCAGTACCAACTGCAAGGTCCAACCCAAGTTCGACGAGTGGTTCTTATCCGCCGCCCTAGATCACCTCGAGGAGCTCAGCTTTGAAGCTGGACGATGTCGCTCTCTGCCGCCGTTCGCGCTCCGCCTCACGCCAACGCTGCGCCGCGCCAGCTTCAGCTCTGCTATCTTCCCAGTTAATGCCGCACCGCTCTTCTTCTCCCTCAACTCAAGCAGCTCGACCTCTTGACGTTGTCATCTCGAAGAAGGCTATGGAGCACCTGCTCCACAACTGTACCAGCTTTCGAGTACCTTCGTCTTGAGCAGATCCACAGGTTCATTAGCCTCCACATCGCCTCGGCGAATCTCCGATGGATTTATGTGTCTTCTGGCCCGCAACAAGACATCAATTGGGAAGAGATCACTCCAGCTGTTCCACGTTATGGTCATTGAGAATCGCCTTTCCTTGAGAGATAGCTTGTATTGGATCTAGAAGGTCCAACAAAAATCAGGGTCATTGACGGCGCGAAATTGACAGCGTTGGTGTACTAAATCGCCAAATTCTTGAACTCTTTATTGGATCCATAATCGTTCGGTACAACACTCATCTTCTTCTCCGTCTTCTTGAAATTCACATTTTAAATTTCTTCTTGATGTATTCGACCGTCTTCTAGAAAATGATTCCCATAAGCTTGACTCGGTCCATGCATACGGTGAAGATCTTAGCACCAAAATCTATCGGCCCCAATCTGGATCAAGTTGTTGGATTCCTTACATGCTTTCCGTGCACGGAGAAGCTACTCACCGAGGTGAAACTTCTTTCCTATAAGTAAACAGTAATCACAACATAGCTCAATTTTTTCATAATTTTCCCAAATTACGATGACAAGTTAGTGTTCAAAACTGCATCTACGCACTGCACCGAAAGAAATGTTTTTAGTATTTTTTCTCACGTGATCACCTGCATCGTTTTTATGCCGTACTACTATAGTAGCCTAGTCTAGTCATAGTGGAAAGTAACTTAGACTACTCCAATAACTCTATGGTTACCCTAAGAGCAAGTACTACCTCCGTCCTGGTTTACTCTTCCAATTTTGTAGTATCAAAATTTGACCATAGATTTAACTGATAAAATGTTAATGCATGTCACTAAGAACTATATCGTTGGATTCGTATCTGAACATAATTTCAAATGGTGTAATTTTTAGTGACATGCATTGGCATTTTCTTAGGTAAATCTATGGTCAAAATTTTATACTAAGAGCATCTCCAACAGGTGCCCAAAAAGAGCTCCGTGCGCTAAAAGTTTGTTTTTTTGCGCGGACAGCTCAATGAAGTGTGGCGCTAAAAAGTTTTCTTGGCTGGCTGAAAAACGCTTATGCTAGCGCCATATTTGGGGCGCGGATTGCGCACGCTTCACAATTTGCACTGTCTGCTTTTTGGGCGCGCGTTTTTGGGCACCTACTAAAGCAAAGTTGGTCCCGGCGCTTTAAAAGTGCTACAATGGCGCGCTATAATGTTTATTGGGCACGGAATTTTTGTGCGGCTATTGGAGATGCTCTAAATACGAGGTAGTATTCCCTCGGTCCCAAAATTCTTGTCTAACATTTTTTTAGATACGGATGTATCTAACACTAAAATGTAACTAGATACATCCGTATTTAGACAAATTTAAGACAAGAATTTCTGGGATGGAGGGAGTACAAAAGTGGGCTATGTAGGCCAAAACATGTGCTAAATTCACTTGTGATGCATTTGGCATCGATGCCCCTCCATTGCTCACCTGGTGTCCCAATCTGGATCACCTACTTTGCCCGGTGCCAAATTAACTCACACAATGAAAAAACACTGCATGGGAGAGAGAGAGAACTGATGCAATAAAAAAACAATTGTTTGGGAGAGTGAGAGGCTGGTGTAGTTGGTTTGATTGATTTTTTTATACATGTGGGTCTGTGTGCACAACGGTGCCAACTCTCTCACATCGCGAGAGCGGTGCCAAAATCTTTTGATTTGACATCGATGCGTGGCATACTTTTGCAAAATATGGCATCAGCCACATAGTGGAAGGCAACAAATGCCCAAGCTCTTCATGTGCTCCTAGTTAAATGAGAGGAAACAAAGAGAGAGAGAGAGAGAGAGAGAGAGAGAGAGAGAGAGAGAGAGAGAGAGAGAGAGAATATCACTAGCCAGCCAACCCCATCGTATGAGCGAATGATATTGGTACCTCTTGATGACACGACAATCTTATGCAGCCAGCTGCTCTAATATGTTCTCTTCTTTTGTAGATAAAAAAAGACCCGAAAGTGAAAAATGTGCTGCACTATAACAATCTCATCGAATGCCTTGATCTCCATCTTACAGAAATTGATTTGATCGACTACCGAGGCAACACATCTGAGATTAAATTGGCCAGGTTCTTTGTTCTGGAGGCAAGTCTGCTCAAGATAATGAGGTTTGGCGTTCTCTGGCGCAACAATAAATGGCGTCTGATCACGCAAGCGTCTAAGCCTAAATGATGAGTCTCCATGAAGCTGAATTTGTTTTGAAACATCAAGTGGCGGAGACTCGAAAACTTATTTGCCCATTAGTGACTTGTCGAGGCGGTGGATTTTAGTTTGTGCGATAATGCTGCATCCACCTAAAATAACGAAAGTTCTTCGTAAACTTCCTTGTAATTCCCTCTTCGTAGGTGCAGCATTACTCCTAACATTTGTAATATCAGTTTGAAACTTGTAATATTGATGTGTCCTATTCCTGCGTTTTCAAAATCCTACAAATCAAACAGGTCTGAGTTGGTGATGATGTTGTGCCTCCATCTTTCACCAATAGCCGTCGGATCTAGATCGCGCGCTACAAACCAAGCTTCTCCATTTTGCAAAAGATGCCGCACTTGTTCCCTATTTACAAACAACTCCTTGTCTCTCACAATCAGCCTCATCTCCTCCCCACCACATCTAGAAGGCCGTGGAAAAATCTGGCGCGATGGCGCTGCGGAGCCGTCCACCCCAATCTTGGTGTTAGTGCAATGCACGGGCATCTATCTGCAGGAAATTATGTCGAATAGGGCTAGTTCTAAGCAGGCTAGCTCTACAGCCATGATGATAGTATTTGCAGACGGTGAGGCTGACTATGGTATGCGAACACAGGCGCCTATCTCAGTGTCATCTCCGGTAGCGAGGTCGTGTCACTTCACTGTGAGGAGCAGCACGTAATAATTTGACCAACGGGTAGTACAGTGCTAGTACTCCTACTACTACATTGGTAGTACTACTACTAGTAATAGTAGCACCACCGTATCGATTTAGGAGTACTACCACGTCCATCTGGATTTTAGTATTTGATTAGCAATATCTAGTAATGCATGTCAAACAAAATGCACTACTCCCTCTGTAAATAAATACATGGTGTTTTATTCCTATCGGCGAGAGAACTTAATGTTTTTTTGCTAACTAGAGTACTAATAGGATTACATGCAATGAACTAAACACTGCATGTCATGTTTGGTAGTCTCAAGTCATTGAAAGCATGCACGGCCCACATCTCTCATTGGTTGATATGTCACGAAATAAGAAACAAGGAGGGAGTTAATGCACCATGCCTAAGTATTTTGGGATTATTTGGTTTTCGTAAGGTTACTTACACAACATTTTTGTTTACATGCATTAACATTTTATGAGTTAAATCAAAGGTCAAAACTTGGCGCAAAATGCAAAGGGACCAATAAACGATAAACATCAAACTTCTCTCGTTTGGCCCCAACTAGAGGTCGGTGAGATGACTATCTTGCACCGACACGGAGGGGGACGCAGCTTCATTAACTTACGGCGACTGCCTTTGGGTGAAGAACACGCGGGCCTAGGGGGTGGCTGGCCCACCTATCATACAGCCAAAGGCAGGTGCGATGAAGGGCGAGGTAGTACGAAATCCTCGCACCTCATACGCTAACCAAGGGCAAGTGATCACTCGAATCGCAAGATCGAGTTGACTAGAAGCTCGCTAGACCCATGGAGGCGATGGCGCGAGCATCGACCCGGCTATGCGAGATGGTCCTGGCGCTTGGCCTGCGGCCCGACACCGAGCGTCTCGGTAGTATTGCTTGAGGCCGCCCGAGCGAGGGCGCTTAGACGACAACCGTCTCCTTGTTCGGCGAGGTCCTTGTCGGTTTCTCGACAAGTTCACCGTCGTCAAGAAGCTGCGGGCGACTTTGGCGTAAGCCTCCAACCGGCGCGCCCCAGGCTCTGCGATGCCCACCACCCTCAACGACCACTATGGTGACAACCTCTTGACCCTTGGTGGCCCTGCGACTGCCCGCCGTCGCGCCGGAGAATGTCCACCTCGAGGTTGCGCTCGCCGCGCAGTGCCTGGCGCAGCAAGACACCATCGACATAATCACCCACGTCGACGCGCAATCGTCCACAAGGACTACTACATGCAAGAGGAGGACGATAGGACGCTGGCCTTCTTGGACCGCAGGGCAACCTTGGACGGCACTGTTCAGCACGTTGAGCTCGCCGCCAACGCCGCTGCTCCTCACATGTCGGTTGGTGACCTGGCGCACTAGGGCGTGAGGATGTCGTTGAACGTTGATGGATCCGTATGTATTTTTATCTTTCCGTCAAATCCATGTAGTAGTATATGATACTATAGTAATTATCTTACCTTTCGCATCAACTTCATAATTTTCGTACGTACTCCATGCATGAACGGCGCCAGAACCAAACTTCTCATTACTCTAGGCAAAATCGTTATTTTCTATCTATCGGTCGCGCCATGGAGCAGAACCAAATTTTACAAGTTACGAGTTCAAAAGGAAAAGCCTGTCGTGTTCGCGCCGCACCCCCACACGGTTGGTCCGGCACGCCGCTCAAGCGGGAATGCGTGCGGTGTTGCATTTTCACTTACAAGTGGGACCGCAGTTGAGAAAATCGACTATCGACAAACCCCCATCCCGCCCACCGCGCGATGGCTGAGAAAACAGGAGGGAGAAGAGATGGCTATAGCACGGACTCCAAGAAAATTGGTGTCGGATGGGACTCATGTGGGTGGCGTGTGCCTTACTGCTAGACGTGAATGCTAGTTATGGCCCATGCCACCCCACTATATCGAGCCTATATCGAGGTACGTAGAACAAATTTCCTGCAGTCCGTGCTCAGCCCTCCTCTATCTCTCTTCTCAGCCAACCAGTGGGACTTGTGAGCCCATGGTCTGTTTGCTCACATGCAGCCCCACATGTCAGTGAAAACGCAAGAGGACCCATTGAACCTGCACATCTTTCACCTCGACATGCTAGTGATGAAAAACAAATCCAATAAAGATCTTCTGTGGCCGCTTTTGGAGTTACTCAAGAGTAGTAAGATTCTATTTACAGTTTAACCCAAGATGCACATCTCGTGGCTTCAACTACCAGTCTATTTTCTTTCATGACACGACTTGGATCTTTGGATGTCCCACGTGTCGGCAAAGGAGGAAGAATCCGACCAAATCTTGATTCTGCTCTCGGATTAGACTAGTTGTGCTAACTTAAAATTTTATTGTGTACTCCTCCGTTCCACAATACTTGACTTCCATTTGTCCAAAATGGATGTACCTATATACCAAGACATGTCTAGATACATATATATTTTGACAAATAGAAGGCATGTATTGTGCATGAGAGGAGTAGAATGGATGCAAGTTTTTGTATTGGGAAGAAGAGTACATCCATATATTGATAGGCGCAATTTAGTAGATGTTCTATCACTTTTAGCTCGTATACGAGAGGCTAGAGATGAGATTAGTGCACTTGTTGATACTCCTACTAGAATAGAGGCTAGACATGAGACTAGATGCGAGGAAGCAACGTCTACTTCTTTACACTCGAAGAAGAAAGAAGCCGCATAAAGATCGAGCCTCCGCATGAGATCAACAATTAATGCATCGAGAAGGCACTAATCCAACTTACGGGAGTAGTAAAATGTATTCTTGTGGTTCTTGTTTTCTTTGGTCTTGCTTTTCTAGTCAAAATTATTGTTGGAGTTAGTGCAAAGCGGAGGTCCGTTTGGGGTCGTGCGTTGGAGTTGGCCTTACAAGTGGGACCGCAGTTAAGGAAAGCGACTATCAGCAAACCCCACCTCGCTTCCTTGCGATGGCTGAAGTTAGAGAAACGACGAGGTTGAAGAGATTGCTCTAGCACGGACTCCAAGAAATAATATGGTGTCAGATGGATGTCGTGGTGGTGGCGTGTGTCGTACTCCTGGACATGAATGCTGGTTCTAGCCGATGCCACCCTACCACTCCTACTACTTACTCCTACTATATAGTACTAGTATCGAGGATTCGAGGTGCTGGTTACGTACTGCGAACACATTAACATATGGCTACAGTAAAAACACCCGCCCGGCGCGCGAAGCATGTGAAGCTAGTACAAATAGTGTACTACTATTGGTGATTGGCCTCATCCGGTAACCTGTTGCAATGCACATACAATTATGTATTCGGAAAATATTTTTTTGCCTCGTCGCACCACTCACTCAGAGAAGCGACTCGAAAGCCATTCATAAATTTAGTAAGTTTATCACAGGCATATCATTTTATTACATAGAACAGGTGATCAACCCACATCGACAACGAGGATACATTATAAATACTAAAGTTTTCACCACACAACAAATAACAAGCAATGAAATGAACTTCAACTGAACCATTCCTCTTGCTTTGAACCACAAGTGATTCTCTGGGACGGGCCATCCATTGTCATTCTAGAGACCAACGCAGGACTGATCATCCAGGCTGAAGCGGCCTACTATATCAGTACCAGGGTAGGGAACAACCCAAATTTCCGAGGTATAGACACAGTTGCTTCTCATAAATGTGTCAACATCAGTTGGATCGCCTTTCACCATCATCGGATAGTTTTGTCCAAGGAAGAGCGAGTTTTCTCCAAGACTATCAATTCTGTACCAGGGAGAAGGAGTTGGCGCTAGCACACTAGTATCCATCCCGAATACCATGCAACGGGTGTTGGAATAGGTCCGGAGAGTGCGACCATGGGAGACACGTGCTTCCTTAGCAGTAACATCATCAGTGGGCTGTATACACACAAGAAGAGGTGATCCATCGGAATTAGTTGCCAGACGCCACAGAGTATATGGGTGTTGCTCATCCTCATGCTCGTGATCATCACCATCGTCATCTCCCCCTTGGTTATAAAATTTTTCAAGTATAGGTGGTGGGATGTTCACAGGACCTTGGAAACACAAGAAGAAGGTTAATTGGTAAAGGGAAACTTGCTAACCCGCATGCATGTGGATGAAACAATTATAATTACGGTGGAATAAAAACGTACCGAAACAACGAGGATACCATGCAAAAACAGTGCCATGAGTGGTGGTAGCAAACACAAGGCCCTCGTATTGAATTGCATCACAGTACTCATCCGTGTACAGAAACTGATTTTTGAGCAATATCCATCGAGTCAAACCACTAAGGACGGCAACAAGCTTTTCGAAGATAGCAACAACTTCAAAGTTGTCATAATTCCAAGAGCGGTTGGGAACTCGACAAATTGCTATCTTCCGTAGAAGACAGTCACCATGATCGTATTTGAACGTGCATACAATACCGGTGTGCTCAACCTCTGGGCAGTCTGCTGAGATTTTTGGAAGTGGAACCCGGTCACGAGTGTACACATTCACAAGTTCCCACTCGCAGTTGGACCCAATGTAAACAACCCAATCTCCATTTGCGCCCGCCCAAGCCTTGCCCTCAAGCGATGGCATCTTAACATCATACGTATCATTATCAAGCGGCATCAACTTGCACAGGGCGAGGCCTCCGTCGTGCCGGCGCCAATCATCAGGGTCACGGCGAAGAAGACAGGGGAGATCAAACCGCTCCTTGACTCTTGGGTTCCTTGCAATGATGTTATTAGTTGAGTCGAGAATGGGCTTGAACGAACCTTCCATGCTAGCCGAGGTGATGACGTTGCACCGATCAATGAGTTCCTCCACCACGTCATCTTTCAGATCGGGCCAAGAATAACGGGGTCATTTCCGGCCTGTTCCCTCCATGGAGAAGACGATTGAACAATGGCAGAAGAAAGGGTGAAGGGCTGAAGGAAAATGGAGGAGGGAGAGGAAGAGCGTGCGACATCAGTTCCAAATCGAGAGGAAAAGCGAAGAGTCGGTGGGCGGTTGCGAGTTTGCCACAGTTCCGAAAGGCGCCCGGCCTACCGTCCATTGAAATACTCCTACTACTCGCCGTCGTCTCACCGATATGTTGGAGCAGGACCACATGTCAGCGAAACATGGTGTGTAATTTCTCGTGCAAAATGCAATCGGCGCGTTGGCCGAGGTGCCGCATTAGTTATCGACCTTTATTTTTTAATGCCGCCAATCAGTTTTGAAGCACGACTAAGCTGGTCTTGTCGCAGAGAAAATATAAACTACTCTACCACTACTCCACCTCCGGTACTAGTAGTATAAAAAATATAGATAGGCTGGAGCTTGACACTTTCTTGCTAAGGGCTGCCCTTGCTTCTCACACTACCACCCTCTCTCAGATCTAAAAAAGCGGCCCTCTCCCTCCTCACGGTGGTCACAGATCCGCGGGGAAGAAAAAGGGCGATGCAGCGTTGGCCTTTTCGTCATCGGCGGCGAGTCACGCACTAACGACAAGGCCGTCCTCTCGGACCTAAGCGCCCTTGCAGGATGGCCTCCGTCCCCAAGCTTCGCTGCCGTAGTGTGTGCGGAGGGCGATGACCCGCGAAGCCACTTCCGCCGACCCTCGGTATGCTACCGCTTTTGAACCATAACCTTGTTCTATTGCACCATCTGCCACATCGTTGCATGTGGATATTTTTCCACTCCACCATCTTCCCAATTTGCTATCCTCTGCTCTGCTGGCCACGCAGACGAAAACCATAGTTTGCACTATTAAAGGAAACCCTACTTCATGCAGACTAATCCATATGCAGGTTGAATAAGGAAAGGAAGGGAGCTGTACTGTCCAAGAGAGTAGGCATCGAACCCGCATCTAGGTTCAAAAGGGGAAAATCAGTAGCTAAGGAACGAGTCTCGTGTCTCTTTGTTGAAGAAGGGTAGGAAGGCATGACAATGCAATAGATAATGACCAGGTCGATCGGTTTGTTGTCCTCGCATAGGAAAAAGGTGGCTAAAGAGAACAAAAATGGGACGTAATCCACATATGCTGCCTGGATATTTGTTGCTCTGGGCAACCATACCTCCCTCACCACTCTGCGTCCATGGAGGTACATCGTACTGGTGCGCCCAATGTCCGAATGGCCCATGCTCTTATTGCCACTTTTTTTGCTGTTAGTATAACACCAGCAGTCAAGTCAAGCAATGCTACTGCTAAAGTGATGCCACATTTAAATAATGCCGCTCTCAGTCTAATGCCACCGATAAATTTAAGCAATGCCATTTAATGTCACTGGATTATTTCAGGGTTAGTTGTTGATTGTGGATGTATTAAAGATTTTTCAGCTAAGGCATTCTAATCTTTGTTGCAGCCGATATACCAACGATGAAACTTGTTACTACCTTCAGATTTTTGCACTGTTAATGCTTATAGATTACATACCTCACTTTCATGAGATAGTTAATTTTTTTGTACAGTGTCACAAAAATGCCAAGGCGCTGATGTCATTTTATTTTGGTTAAACTGCACAGACAATTATGAAGACAAGAGGAAAGGTCAAGAGTGGGCACCTCCTCCTCCGGCTGTTCTCTTGAGGAGGTCTGTATGTTTGTCTCTAATGCATGTCGACTACATACCTGACATCAGGATGTAATTTTAAGTCATTTCCTTTTGTACAGTGTCACTAAATTGTCAAGGTGGTGATGGCATTTTACTTTAGTAAAACTGCACAAAATTTGCTTAAAAGAAGAGGAAAGGTCAGGAATGGCTCACTTTTCCAGAAAAAAATATGTATGCCTTCCTGACATCAGCCGCTGTTGCTTTATTTATTCCTTCAAACAGGTGGTTAGAAACAGTCTTGCTACCTTTTCCCATTAAGAAATTGGAATGCTTATACTTGTGAGTCTATGTTTCAACTAGTCCCACTTTTAGAGTAATCACACTTTCAATATCTATGCAAACAGGGATGCTCGATTTTAGTGGAACTGCACAAAAAGTCCAACTGGTTCAACATTAGGAGCATGTTTTTCCAAACCTTTATATCAATTGGTGGCACTATGAGCTGTTCATTACGAAGGTACATGGTTTGCTACTATCTTGCTACTCTTTTTGTCTTGTCATTAGATAGTAATACTAGTGGTTTGCATGTGAATTTATTGGCAGGGTGGACCTACATTGGAGGTGCAGGACAGGATTCAATGATTGAATGCTCAATTTGGTTGTATCGATTTCACCTCTTCCATCACTGCGAACATGGATATCCTTGATCCGATGAAGAATAGGCGCTATATTTCTGCTCACGAACCAACAAATCAATTCAGTATGAAATTATCAAGGGCAAAACATAAGCGCATCAGTTGTCGGTGCGAGAACATGACAGATGCTAAGCGGAAGAGACATGTTTAAACCGAAAATACAAGGTGTGGTATATGTTTACTAGCTGCTTGATATTTGTGCGAGACAGAGATGTCGCCCGTTGCTATTGGCAAACAAACAAAGTGCCCGCAATTTTGGTTGAACTGCACAAGAGAATAGTATAGTCATTGCATGCGGTGCCATTTGAAAATAGACACAGAAAGATTGGATAGTCACTTCATGGACTGCAGAAAAGTAATCTTGTACTATTTATTGGCCAACACTAGGTGCTTCATTGCTTTGGTCTGATTATACAATGGGCATCATATTGCCTAAGTTAAAGTTTGTATTCCAAAAATAGTCTCGCGGTGTGATCGAGAGAAGACCAAATCATATTGCAGTGGATGTTCCTCCATCATGTGTCGTTCATTCTCATGGTTCCAGCTGTTGGTGAAACCACTTACGTTTGCAAGAGGAATTGTAGACTTCACAAACAAATTTGTCTTTCGATCTGTCTTGAATGTTGGCGAAGAAGAAGCATCCATGTTAGTAGGAAGAACAGATGTTTTTCTAGATCTTTGCTTTTGGAGCTACATATTTGTATATGATCGTGAATCATTGAGATGCATTAACATGTTGATCTTATGTATGGGAATCGTACTAGTTAGTTTTAGTTGCGACGCAAGATCCGAAGTGGCTGATCTTTTCTTTTGGAGCTACATATTTGTATATGATCATGAATCATTGAGATGCATTAATGATTACTTATTTCTGTTAGCTCGGTGTTTACAAATTCTTGGTCGATCACTAGCTAGCCTACAAATGCGCTCTGGTAGTTTTATTTGCGACGCAAGATCGAAGTGGCAGTTTTGAATAAAATGCCTACCTCGGAAAAGCCCGACAAGCTACACTATCGATCCTACACGGATAAAATGCCTACCTCTGAAGAAGCCGACAAGCTACACTACTCGATCCTACACGGATAAATAGCGGATCGCATACGTACTTCCTCCTTTCGGTTTGCTACGCTCAATTCAAGAAAGCGACCTACTCGATCCTACACGAATAAATAGCGGATCACACGCGTACTAGTACCTCCTTTCCGGTTTGCGGGGCATAATTCAAACCTCTCACCAACCAAGGTACTCCCTCCGTCCGGGTTTATTAGTCCGTGAGCAAGCAGCAAGACCAAGGCATGGCAATAATTAGCGGCATGCAGAAGTTTAAGCCTAATTAATTCCAGCGATTTAAGTGGCTGCATCGTGCCCTCGGCATCTGAAGTTTAAGCCTAATTAATTCCAGCGATTTAAGTGGCTGCGGGGCTGCCGTGTCTTTGCTGCGAGCAATTCTGAGTGCCTGCATGCAGCCGGCCGTAATTAAGGCAGCTAACTGATGCGAAAAAAGATACACTTTAAATCTGTGGAATCATTATTGACAAGGAGGGAGATGATTCGAGTGCACTCGTTTGACCGCCATGCCAGCGTGCGACCCAGACGGGATAGGACGACACAGTTATAATTTCAGTTTCTCTAGTTTTCCACAGCAAGCTGGCGCGCTAAGCCATTATGCATTGAATTCCGATGACCGTCGCGCTACCTTCCGCCTATAACCTTTGTTTCCCGGCCTTCTCCGGTGCCACAGACCCAACTTCGCCATATCCTCATAAGCCCCACCGGCCCGGCGTCGCTTCGCCCGTCCGCCATGCCCCGCCCGTCCGCGGTAAACGCGCGGGCGGTCACCGCCGGAACTAGTGTTGGGTTTTCACTGGAAGGCGAGCGGAGGAGGCATTCTATCTGTCTTTAGATGGCAATGCGGAGATTGAGCGAGTTGTTGGGCGCGACCGCATGGCGGAGGCAGGAGGAGTTGTTGGGCGCGACCGCTGGCGGAGCAGCGTATCACCGATTTGCGCCGCCGGCGGGACATGGAGTAGCAGCGCACCTCGCTCTGAGTCACGGCGAGTGCACGCAGCTGGGCCGACTCCATGGAGGCGGCGCCCGGCAAATAGCCACAGAGGCTGTCGAACGCATGCAGCGTTCTGCGCTGATTTTACTACCAGCTCGTCAAGTGGGTTTCCGGCTTGGAAGCAAGCCGGTGGACCACGCCCGGCATGGAAAGGCCAGCAGCAGCGCGAGCAGCAGCGCGCAGCCCTATCGCACCTCTGGCAAGTCCGGCGGCGGAGGGCGCCGGTGCGGTGTTTAGCATGGACAGCGGATGGCGGCCAGCATCGTCTAGTTAGCTAAAGTAAGTTAGTACTTATGCGCTACTAGAGTGTTAGTGGGAGTAGATAGTTAACTTGGCTATGATGGTTGTCAGCGTGGAAGTTCGATTACTCTATATGTGTCGGACTGTTACTTTGCTC
>JAHIAM010012322.1:0-30691 GCA_021605205.1 Aegilops longissima
CACAAACATATATGCAACACCACAAACACAAGCAACACCACAAACATACATAGATCTAGCTAGGCCACAAAAGTGCATGTGCTTGCGTTGTTGGAAGCGAGCTAGGGGAAAAAAAGTAGATCTACAACACGAAGATAGCTTTCCCTTACTTACCTATCAAAAAGTAATTTCACCATAATTTTGATGAATCTATGGTGCAAATGAGGTGAGGAGGAGGAGGCAGCCGACAAGCTTAGAGAAGGAGGTGGGGGGAATGAAGTGGGGAAAGTGAGTGTGTAGGTGTGGCTGTCAAAATATCTAGCTGGTCCCGAGGTTACTAATGGCGCACCACTACGCCATGCGCCATTAGTAAACCAACATACTAATGGCACCTGCGGAGACATCGCCATTAGTAGTTTATAAAAAAGTAAAAAAAGTAATTTTATGATAATGGCGCACCGTGGCACAGTCTGCGCCATTAGTAGTTTAAACTACTAATGGCTCACTTTGGCATAGTCATGCTATTGTCAGGTTTACAAAAAAGTAAAAAAAAAAAAATTATATACTAATGGCGCCTTGTCTTGGTGGGCGCCATTACTGAATTCTAACTAGTAATGGCGCACTTTGCCATCCATCGCCATTAGTTTTGTATGAAAAAATGGGAAAAAAATCAATAGTAGTGGCGCACCGTGAGCACGGTGCGCCAATAGTATCTTCCACACTAATGGCGCCCACGAGCAACCCAGTGCGCCATTATATAGTAGTGGCGCACTACTTGCCTGGTGCGCCATTAGAATCAGTCCTATCTATAGCCCTTTTCCTAGTAGTGCGTTGTCGAGCGGCGAACCTCGCTGCCACCGTTGAAGACCAGGATTCCCTCTCTCCATGGCGGATGGAGGGAGGCCCGGGCTGAAGAAGAAGATGGAAGAGTGCGGGCCCGTCCCCGCTCTTGATAAAAGCGGCGGGGTGAAGCTACAACCGCCCGCTCAACCAATCAAGGCAGGCGCCAAGCTGGGGCCGACCCGCTGCCCGTCGCGGCGGCCCGGTTTCCGCCTCCACCATTCGCCACCAGGCGCATGAGAGCCACGTGGCAGGCATGCGGGACCAAGGCGATGGGTGGCGACCTCTCCCACCCTGTGATTGTGGGGAGTGGGCCTATGAAGACCACGCCCGGCCCGTTCGATAAATGGGTGGCGCCTCCACGCCTCCCTCAATTTATGGGAAGGTGCGAATCGCCCCTTTACCCTGCGTGGCGCATGCGTCGAGCTCAGCAGCCCGCTTGCCCCCCGTCCGCGCCGCCTCCTCACGCCAAGCCCGCAGCAGAGGCGTGGGAAGCGCAGCGTCGAAAAAAGACTTACCGCGGTAAAACCACCCTGCCTGCCAGCGCACCGTTTTTGGGCCTAGCCCAGCGACACGATGCGCTTACGTGTGGCCCAGGCCGGGGGCTCCTCTCGGTGTCTGAAGAAGGGTACACCTTTTAGCGTGCGCGGGCGGTCTGAGCAGAGCGCCGCCATGCTAAAGCAAGGCAAGGAAGGTGAGCCAAGGTAAGGCGAAGCTTCGAAAAAAGCGAACAGCGCCAAGACCAAGACCACAAAGAGCAAAGGGGCAAGCAGACTCCCCTGGCAAGATCCTTGCGAAGGCGGTTTTAGCAAACCGGCAAGGCCCTTGCCGAGGCTGGTTGCCCTGCGCCCGCAGGCGGAGCACTGCCTTGAGTCCACTGCCCCCCCCATGGGGCAAAGGATTCGGAGACATCCCGTGGTGGCATGCTAGATCTTTGTGAAGACATTCAAAGATCGAGATACATACTATAGAAGATGGCGACCCTTGGCGGGATCGGCTAAGGGGACCACAAGGCCCGCAAGAGCCTTGCGGGGATGGCAGCAGCGCCGTGGCAAGACCCTTGCGGGGATGCGGCAAGGTACCCAAAGATACCCGCAGGGCCACCATCAGCCAGCCCATCGAACCTCCACCATGCGGTTGCCGACCCGGCCGGTTGGGCGAGGCACTGCATGGCGGCAAGCGAACCGTGGAGACCACCAGCTGCGCCACCTCGGTTGCACTGCCACCTACATGGCACCACACGCACCGCTGGCAGGCGTGTCCTTGCGAAAAGGCTGTGGCGGGACGAGGTGGGCTCACCCCGTCCCGATAAAGCAGGACACCTAAGCAAGGCGCATTTATGGCGCCTTGTCATGTAATGTGAGGATAAACTCGTATGGTGTGCCCTTTCCACCTCACAGTATGCCATGTGGCAACCCTTCCCCTATAAAAGGAGGCCCAAGGAGACCAGGAGGGGATTCAGCTTTTGGAGCTCCTCCGCCCCATAGCTAGCTCAAGAGCGCGGATAAACTAACCACAAAAGCAGGAGTAG
Source organism: Aegilops longissima (assembly GCA_021605205.1). NCBI lineage: Eukaryota > Viridiplantae > Streptophyta > Magnoliopsida > Poales > Poaceae > Aegilops > Aegilops longissima. The sequence continues at coordinate 2,351 of JAHIAM010012322.1, forward strand.
GGTTTTAGGCATCTCGTGGCCGAACCTGGATAAAAGAACCCGTGTGCTATCTGTTTGATCTGCTCTTCTCACGACCCAGCGCCCATAACCCGTAGTAGAGGATTCTTGTGATCCCATAGGTGTCATCCCTTTTCCGACATATATCAAGCTGGTAGCATAGTCTCACAATGAGTAAATTGCACAAAACCATCATTTTGAAGGCAAGGTTCACGAAAACACTACAATACATTTTTTGCAAATAACAATATGTCTTGATAATCTTTTTGCGAAAGCACGATGGATCGGGCTTAGTTAAGTGAGATTATGACGGTGGAGCTCATGCGGTCCGCTGATGTGGCACCAATCTATCACCCGTTACATCGACTTCGTTTTGCTTGATAGGGACCCGCTCGTCGCTGAAATACTATCGTGTCGAGCCACTCAATCATTTTATCGAACAGGTGCAGCTCACATGGCGTGCAGGTGTTGCAATGGGCAGCGCGCAGCTCACAGGCAGCAAAATCACCGCCGTCCTGCTCCTTAGGGGCTGAGCCGCCGTCCACCGATGGGCGAGGCAAATGAGCCAGCACTCGACCCGGTCTGGCGGAGCTCTACCCTACTGCCGCTCTACGCCGGGCCCATGCTTTCTTCGTCCATTGCTGGCGGCGCCCGTGCGCGTGCTGATAACCCACAAGTGTGAGGATGCAGCAGTTTTCGATAAGTAAAGTGTCGAATCCAGCGAGGAGCTAAAGGTAGAATAAATATTCCCTCAAGTTCTATCGACCAGATACAACTCTCATGCGCTTGATGTTCGCTTTACCTAGAACAAGTATGAAACTAGAAGTACTTTGTAGGTGTGATAGGATGGGTTGCAAGATAATAGAAACACGTAAATAAAAGTTAGGGGCTGTTTAAATAAAAATGCAAGAAAGTAAATGTAGCGAGTGTGGAAAAGTGGTGAGTGCGATTTGTGGAATTGTCCCTAAGCAATTGACTATGTTACTAGACCGGCAATCACTATTGCAATTCTATTTGAGGAAGAGGCATAAGCTAACATACTTTCTCTAATTGGATCATATGCACTTATGATTGGAACTCTAGCAAGCATCCGCAACTACTAAAGATTCATTAAGGTAAAACCCAACCATAGCATTAAAGTATCAAGTCCCCTTTATCCCATACGCAACAATCTACTTACTCGGGTTTGTGTTTCAGTCACTCACGCAACCCACTATAAGCGAATCATGAATTCATTGCAACACCCTACTGTGGGAATCCCTCACGCTTGTGCGACACGGAGGGCACCATAGGACAGCACCAATAATAAAACATGCAACTCAAACCAATCATAGCAATTCATCGAATCACCGATAGGACAATAGAAATCTACTCGAGACATCATAGGATGGCAACACATCATTGGATAATAATATGAAGCATAAGCACCATTTTCAAGTAGAGGTACAGCAGGGTTGCGGGAGAGTGGACCGTGACTATAGATGGGGAAGGTTATGGAGATGTTGGTGAAGGCGGCGAGAGGTGTTGGTGTAGATCACGGTGATGATGATGGCCCCCGGCGGCGTTCCGGCGCCACCGGAAGCAAGGTGGAGAGATCCCCCCCTTCTTCTTCTTCTTCTTCTTCTTCCTTGACCTTCTCCCTAGATGGGAGAAGGATTTCCTCTGGTCCTTGGCTCCATGGTGGTGGGGAGGCGAGAGCCTCGAGATTGGATCTATCTCTGTTTCTCCGTTCCCTGATTCTACCCTTCACCGTTTCTTAAATATCCGGAGATCCGTAACTCCGATTTGGGTGAATCTTTCGCCCAGATCTTTCTCATAAAATTAGCTTTCATGCGCCAAAGGAAGAGCGTCAACCGCCTTACGGGTGCCCGAGGAGGCAGGCGCGCCTTGAAGGGGTAAAAGGCGCCCCTGTCTCGTGGCCACCCGGACACCGTTCAGCGTTGATTTTACTTCCCAAAAATCATAAATATTCCAAAAAAAATCTTCGTCCGTTTTTATCCCGTTTGGACTCCGTTTGATATTGGGTTTCTGCGAAATAAAAAACATGCAACAGACAAGAACTGGCACTTGGCACTGGATCAATATGTTAGTCCCAAAAATAGTATAAAAAGTTGCCAAAAGTATATAAAAGTTGAATAATATTGGCATGGAACAATAAAAAATTATAGATACGACGGAGGCGTATCAGCATCTAAGCTTAATTCCTGCTCGTCCTCGAGTAGGTAAATGATAAAAGATAATTTTGATGTGGAATGCTACCTAGCATAATCTTGATCATATGTCTAATCATGGCATGAATATTAAGATCTGAGTGATTCAAAGCATACCAACCAAGCAATTATGTCTTATCGAAATAACATAGCCAAAGCTCATCCTACAAAATCATATAGTGCGGCTATGCTCCATCTTACGTCACACAAAATACTCCCATCTTGCACAACCACGATGGCCAGTGAGAGCAATTGGTTTATACTTTTTAGCACTTCAGCTTTTCAACTCTTACGCAATACATGGCGCAAGCCATGGACATAGCACTATGGTGGTATTTGGTGGTGGTTATGAGGACAAAAGGGGAAGATAGTCTCATCAACTAGGCATATCAGCGAGCTATGGAGATGTCCATCAATAGATATCAATGTGAGTGAGTAAAGGATTGCCGTTACAGCGAATGCACTAAGAACTATAAGTGTATGAAAGCTCAAAGCGGAAACTAAGTGGGTGTACATCAACTTGCACTACAGAATCAGCTACTTTGCCGTCTGCCATGGCGGACGGCAAAAACATGAATAAATGACGGCAAAATCCTTTGCCGTCAGCCCGCGACAACTAACGAGCTCCGGCTTAGCGTGAAGCTCTGATATTCAGCTACTTTGCGTCCGCTTCTGGTGGTGGCAACAAAGGGCCTTTGCCGTCCCGACGAGCAGGCACAAAAGAGAGCGGGCGGCAATAATTGCGCCGTCAATCCGTTAAGTGTCTAACGAGGCCTTTGCCGTCCGCCGCTAACGGCAAAATTTCTAGTGTCTTTGCCGTCGCCGCGATGGCAAAGTGCAGGTTCTTTGCCAAATGCCACTAATGGCAAAGTCAGGTTCTTTCCGTCTGCTACTGATGGCAAAGTGACCAAATGGGTCAGCTTCGAAGCACAGCTAGATGCCACGTGTCTTCTTTGCCGTCAGCGGAGGGCGGCAAAGCAGCGTTACCGTCGATGTGCGGACGACAAAGAGCACCGCATATTGGCTCTTTTATCTGTTTTTATTAAATCAACAATTTTCATCACAAATATATGACATATATAGATATATTTCAAAAGGCCATTCTGAGCAAACATATAAGATATCCAACACATAACTTCATCATCCAAACATATATATTACATGCATAGTTCCATCATACATAACAAGTTCAACATAGAGGCATCCAACCATATATATTACAATAGTTTCATCCAACGATACATGCATAGTTCAACGATACAAAAGAAACAGAGAGAAAGGGATAAGGAGCACTCCATCTATGCAAGCTTTAGTCAAGTGAAAGAAATCTGCAAAATGAAAATAAGAAAGTTAGAACAAGAAGAGTAGAACAAGAAGAAAGACTAGAACAAGAAGAGTAGAACAAGAAGAAGACTAGAACAAGAAGAGTATGCCATTTATGAGCTAACTACGTGAAATGGATCATATATGAGCTAACTAAGTTGAAATGGGTGGTTTATGAGCTAGCTAAGGTGAAATGGATCATTTATGAGCTAACTAAGTTGAAATGGAGTGGTTTATGAGCTAGCTAAGGTGAAATGGATCATTTGTGAGCTAACTTAGTTGAAATGGATCATTTATGAGCTAATTTAGTTGAAATGGATCTTTTATGAGCTAACTTAGTTGAAATGGATCGTTTTTGAGCTAACTTAGGTGAAATGGATCATTTATGAGCTAATTTAGTTGAAATGGATCTTTTTGAGCTAACTTAGGTGAAATGGATCATTTAAGAGCTAATTTAGGTGAAATGGATCATTTTGTAGCTAACTTGGTGAAATGGATCATTTAAGAGCTAATTTAGGTGAAATGGGTCATTTTTGAGCTAACTTGGATGAACTGGATCATTTATAAGCTAACCTAGGTAAAATGGGTCATTTTAGAGCTAACTTAGGTAAAATGGATAGTCTGTGAGCTAACTAAGCTAATTATGCAATTTTGACATAAGTAAGCTAAGTACAGATAAGATTTTAGAGCTAACTTAGAGTAAAATGGATGGTTTTGGAGGTCAGTAAGCTTATTAAGTCATTTTGGAGGAGAAAGAAGCTAAGTCTAGGTCATTATGGTAAGCATTGGAGAAATAAAGCTAAGTCTAGGTCTTTATGCATGTGTTAAGCAAAACACTAGATAAACTTACCAAGATCCGGGAGGTGTAGAAAGCGGGGTGGCTCGTGTGCGGTGGCTGGAGAAGGATCGTGCGATGCTTGATGCAGGTTTCGCTGCACCAAAGATCATTTCAATGTCTTCTTAGCATGATGACACTCAAATGTTAAGACTAGCAAGTAATGTCCATTCAAATAAAACTCACCGTGGTCCCAGGAGCAATCACTGGCATCGGCGGGCGGTCGACCTGTCTTCTCGCACACAGACTGCACATTTGGTTTTGAACGACTCAGTCATACTAGTTAGTAATGAGACAAACACTACATGAATGTTTTGGCTAATCTGCAGGAAAAACTTACCACAAGGAGCTCGTACATGGCCCTTGCCTGCATGTCATTCCGTGCCCTCTCCTCCTCCATCATCTTTATCGTCCTCTCCTCCAACTCCCGCTGCCTCTCCGCCGCCTCCACGGAAGTTTCTCCGTTCTATCTCTCTCTCTCATATAGCAGCCTGCAACACCACTCACATGACCATTTGTAATCATTGATGGGCGCACACAATGTAATAGAAAGATAACTGAGTATGTATCACTAACCTTGATGGCGAGTTGCCTGGCCGTTCACGAGGCCTTATCTCGGGAGGCGGAGCTCATCGCGCCTTGATCTCCGAGAGTGCTAGGACAACGGATAAGTCCATCTCCAATGGCTATGGAGCCATGGGACCTCCGCCACCAGATATCATCAACAGCTGGATCAATGGGACCACAGGCTCAGTTAAAGTCCTCCCCTTTCCTCGCCTTCCCTCATCTCTATATCTCACGAGCTTGTTGTGGGAGGAGATGTTGGTGAAGTTGTTTGCATCATCGAGTCGGGGCGAGAGAAAGCCTTGACTTTCTTGAAAGAGGCGGTGTGGGCCATAGCATACAGGTCGTGTTACCTCTGGCACCTTATCCACCTTATTGTAGCGTGCACGAAAGAGAGAAACAATGAAAATTAGTAATTAAAGGGCTCAAGCTAGCATGATGAATGAATTGCATGAATCATGAAGCAAACCACATACCGATTCGCCCGAACTGATATAAGTTGGAGCTGCCTTGATGGTGTGGCACACCTTCCATTTAGGCACGTTTGTCCTTGGCCTCGTTGTGGAGGGCTAGCCATTGTTTTGAGCACCACTCATCGACCAACACCTCCCAACAATCCATCCGATCCGCACACCATCTCGGGCGCCTAAGTTAGCAAATAGAAACTTGAGCGCTACTGACTAAGAATTACTAAATGAAGGAACTTAAGTAGAGAAGGCCTTAAGAATTACCTTCATGTACTGCTCCTTACTCGAGGAACTTATCGCAGCACGCCGGCTTGGTCTTCTTGATACCACGCATAAGGCGTAGTAGTCTCGAACAGCACTGCACCCGAGCCTCGTGTAAGTAAGTTACGGAGTAAGCGCTTCTGACGCGTTCTCGATAACATGTGCGCGTCCTCCTCGTATCCCTCCTCACACACATAGAATGTCTACGCAATCAAATGAGACAATATTGATTAGTACAATTAATAACTAGCTAGTTGAAGATTTTAAATGTGTAGGAGAAATTACCGAGAACTTTCGATCACCATATCTGCCCTGTAAATGCACATTACCGTCGATAATCTCATCCGGTGAGGCGAGAGGCAGCCACGTGGTGCTCCCAGCTCAATCCAAGCTCACGGAAGCCGACCCTCACCGAACAGCGTGACAAACCCGGGAAGTTTTGCCGCAAAGAACTCCAGGGACGGAGTTGGGCGGCGGACACTATGATGGTGGTCCCAACCTCTGCAGCATGACAAAGGCCAACGCATTAGTTATTTGAAAAAACTTGAATGCACAAGGTACAAAAATATTAAATGCACTTCGTGCCTCTCCCCATCGAGGAAAATCAACCACCTCTGCTTTCATGGTCACGGCGCTTGCGGGACAGGAGCCGTGTAACTTCCACCCAGTAGGCGGTGCCCCCCTCCTCCTCAAGATCGATCGGCTCCCGCCATCATCGGCATAGCCTTTCGGCTCCTCGGGCTGATCCGGCCAGAGTACCCCATCCGGACGTGTGCTCCTCCGGGGTCACGTGGGCGAACTTCGAGTCCCAAGACCCGTGGACCATAGGCTCGTGGACCGAGTCCGTGCAGCCTCCTCCTCGGGAAGTCCACCCCTAGCGATCCGTTGCTCGGGTGAAACAGCTGAGGGGTGGCCCGGCGAGGAAAGCGCCGTGTGATCACCCTACCTCCTCTCCCACGACCCGTGCCCTACCTCTCTCTTCCTACCTCGTCCCTGCTGGGCACCGCATGATCGGCGAAGAAGGGCCGGCGGTGTGGTCATCTTGTCCGAGCCTTTCGGCGGAGAGAGTGCGTCTGGAATGGAAGACCTCGGACCACGCTCCCGACCAGCGCCCACCATCTTTCAACACCTGCCATGACAAGCAGTAAACAAAAATTAGTACAACATAAAAAGAGCCGACTACGAATAATAATATGTGTATCACTTAAGTGTATTATCATCAAGTACAACATAAAAAAATGTAATACGACACTACTAATAATGCGGATCGGGTATCATCAATAAATGCATAATCATCATCATCACTATAATCAATGAGCGGGCTCATAGGGTTCATTGGCATCAACATGTGCAAAGGCCACCTTAGCGTGTCGGTCCAAGCATTGACAGGTCATCCATGTAGATAACCTCTTCTTGTTCCGGCTCTTCTTGTTCCTCCTCCGGGGTGATGTCAGATTCATTGTCGGCTGTCTACTTCAATGTTTTGGGGTGAAGTATAGCGGTTCTTGAAGGCGCTTTTGGAAAACGTGTCTCTTGGAAGAATTCTCCTTCATATTGTGCAGGTTAATGTGAGGTTCATAATCCTCTTCCTTTGGGAGAAAGTCTAGCACGTGGCACGCCATGCTATGGATCCGGATCGGCGCCAAATTTAGCGCTTTCTCCGCCGTTCTCGATACCTGCGTCACTGCAATAAGCAGAGAGGATGTGTAATGGGAGAACAAGGGGGAAGAACGGCGAATCTATATGCGTCGGATCCGGAGCAACTTTCCTCAGAAAGCAGACCCAATCTACACATACTCGGGCTGTCCATGGATAGCGTTGGACAATTCGAAAGAATCAAGGTTATAAATATGCAAATGCATGCATATTTATAACTATGATGCTTTCGAACAGAGACACATATTAGTTACACATCTTGATGATTCAAGACACATATATAGCTAGCTATCAAGTTTCATCGAATAGATCAAATAATAATAATGGGGAGGAGTTGTCATTTGTGCTCACTTTACGAAGCGAAGGGGCAGAGCTCGTCAAACACAGCGAGGTCGTCAGAACACCAAACCTCGTAGCGATGAAACAACTGCACAATTAAAACTACGATCAACACAATTATATATGATGTTTTCATAGCAAAATCGAAAAATATATGACCTAACTAATAATTCACAAATATATATATGACCAGTGTCGGCCTCTGGAAGGCCAAAGAACACCTTTACCGGGAGGTATTAAATTGGTGGAGAATTCCTATTCGATGTCAGGTGCCGTGTGTAAATCGGGGTGCTGTTTGAGAGTCGGGGGTCGAGGTGTCGTGTCGATGTCAGGGTAGTGCCGTGTAGTCCGGGGTGTTGTTTGGGTCCAGGTGTAGTGTTGGCGTCAGTGGTGTCACAGTCTGGGCACCGGTCGGGGTGTTGTTTGAAGGCCGAGGTGTGGTGTCGGCGTCGGTGAATTAATACGGTCAGGCTACGGTCGGTGTTGGGTCGGAGCACTCGAGGGTGCAGTGTTAATAAAAGTCGGAGTGTCAACGGTCAGCCTTGGGGGTCGGTGTCGAGTTGAGAGTCGGGGTGTCCGAAGGTAAATTGTCGGGGAGTCAAAATTAGGGGTAAAGTTAAAGGGTCCAGGTCGAGGTCAAAGGGTAGAATTCAGGTCTCGGAATTAGGTCTGGAGCTGTCGTGTCGGGTCGGGGTCAGAAATGCAGGTACGTGTCGGTCAGTCGAGTCGAGGGTGTGAGAATAGACCGGTCGGGGTAGAAAGTAGCCGAGGTGAGGTGAAATTCAACCTGGAGTCGAAATTTAATGCAAAGTCGAGAATTGATGTTAGGGTGGGGTCTCGAAATGGTCTCGAGGAATCAGAAATTACAAAGTCTGAAAGTAATTAAAGTCTTAAAGGTGCCGGTGGAAAGATGCAAAAGTCCGTGTGAGGTCGAGAATTAGAATTGAAATCGGGAATTAAATGTCGAGAAAGTCGAAATTAATAGAATTCGGAGTTAGGTGAGAATTAAGATCAGAATTAAAATTAAGGTGTCTGGAGTCGGGGAGATGGCTCAAAGGGGTGGGGGTGTCTTCTTCTTCTTCTTCTTTTCCTTTTCTCCTTTTTTCCTTTTCTTCTTCTTCCTCCTTTTCCTTTTCTTCCTTTTTCCTTCTTCTTCTTCTTCTTCTTCTTCTTCTTCTTCTTCTTCTTCTTCTTCTTCTTCTTCTTCTTCCTCCTTTCCTTTTCCTCTTCTTCTTCTCCTCCTCCTCTCTTTTCTTCTTCTACTAAACTAAATCTAAACCTAATACTAAACTAAAACTAAACCTATAAACCTAATACTAAACTAAAACTAAACCTATAAACCGAAAACTAAACATAAACCTAAAACTAAAAACATGAAAAAAGAAAAAAAAAAGAAAACTCTAGGGAAGCTCACCGAAGCGCCAGAGGTGGCGAGGTGGAGGAGGTCGACCTGTTGGCCTTGCAGAGGCGGCTGGGCGGCGGAGGAGGCCTGGCCTGGGGAGGCGGCGCTTGAGCCGGCGGCTGACGAGGCAGATGCCGGGGTGCGCGAGACTGGCAAGCCGAGGCAGAGAAGCCAGGCCAGCGCTGGGTGGCGGGGTGGTGGGGCGACAGGGGTGGGGGGCGCTGAGGCGTGGCCCGGTGAGATGGTGCGAAGGGCGCGAGGTGGAAAGAGAAAGAGAGAGGGGGTGGGGCGCCGTTAGCGTTACGTGGGGCCCTCCCTCTTTGCCCGTCCGCCACCCTTTGCCGTCATGCCGAAGCTCTTTGCAAATCCGCTGGCGGACGCAGAGAAAAACCTGATAGGTTTTTTTGCAACTTCGTCAGTGTGGCCCCTCCCTCTTTGCCGTCCGCTAGCAGGCGGCAGCGAATCTTTGCAGTCATGGAGAATACGACAAAAAGCAGCTGATAGTAACCTGGAGATTTGCCATCAGCCAGTTCTTTGCCAAATCCGTTTTATTGTATTGATGGCAAGAGGCTTATTACAAATCCGCTAGCGATTTGTTAAAGATCTGGCGAGATGGCAAAGTAGCTGATTCGATGTGTGTTGCTTGCTCATGAAGACCTCGAGCGTTTGGGGAAGCCCATCATCGGAATATAAAAGCCAAGTTTTATAATGAAAATTCCCACTAGTATATGAAAGTGAAAGCATAGGAGACTCTCTATGAAGAACATGGTGCTACTCAGAAGCTGACAAGTGTGGTAAAAAGGATAGTAACATTGCCCTTCTCTCTTTTCTCTCATTTTTTCAATTCTTTTTTCATTTTCTTTTTTTCTTTTTGGTGGAGCTTCTTTGGCCTCTTTTATTTTCATAAATTCCGGAGTCTCATCCCGACTTGTGGGGAATCATAGTCTCCATCATCCTTTCCTCAGCAGGCGATGCTCTAATAATGATTATCATCACACTTTTATTACCTACAACTCAATATCTAGAACAAAGATATGACTCTATATGAATGCTTCGGCGGTGTACCGTGATGTGCAATGATCTAGCATAGCAATGAAATCGAAAAAACGGACAAGCCATGAAAATATCATGCTAGCTATCTTAGGATCATGCAAAGCAATATGACAATGAATGCTCAAGTCATGTATATGATGATGATGGAAGTTGCATGGCAATATATCTCGGAATGGCTATGGAAATGCCATAATAGGTAGGTATGGTGGCTGTTTTAGGAAGATATAATGAGGCTTAGGTGTGATAGGCGTATCATATCACGGGGTTTGGATGCACGCCGAGAGTTTGCACCAACTCTCGAGGTGAGAAAGGGTAATGCAGATGCAGAAGAGGCTAGCAATGATGGAAAGGTAAAAGTGCATTATAATCCATGGACTCACATTAGTCATAAAGAACTCATATACTTATTGCAAAAAGTTTATTAGCCCTCAAAGCAAAGTACTACTCGCATGCCCCTAGGGGATAGATTGGTAGGAAAAGACCATCGCTCATCCCCGACTGCGCCTCATAAGGAAGACAATCAAAGAAACACCCCATGCTTCAAATTTGTCACACAATAGTTCACCATACGTGCATGCTCACGGGACTTTGCAAACCTCAACACAAGTGTCTCTACAATCCACAACCACCCACTAGCATGACTCTAATATCACCATCTTTATATACATAAAACATATCATATTCAGCGATCTACAAGTTTATGTAGGATTTATGACTAACCATGTGGATGACCAATTCCTGTCATCTCTCTAAATTGATATAAGTGAAGCAAGATAGTTTAATTCTTTCTACAAAGATATGTACGCTCTAACAAATATAAATGAAGCAAAAGAGCATTCTACAAATGGCCGTTTTCTATGTGAAGAGAAACAAGCAATCAAACTTCAAATGATTTAAGTGAAGCACATGAAGCATTCTATAAAGCCATACTCAAAAGATTTAAGTGAAGTGCAATGAGCATTCTATGAATCAACCAAGGGATATCTCGTACTAGCATGGTGCATAAAGAAAAGTGAAAACTAAATGCAAAAGGCGCTCCAAGACTTGCATAATATATAAGCAAACAAATACGAAAACATCACCGATACTTGTTGAAGAAAGAGAATGCCTTTCAGGGCATCCCCAAGCTTAAAACATGAGTCTCCTTGAATATTTACTTGGGGTTCCTCGGGCATCCCCAAGCTTGAGCTCTTGCCTCTCTTCCCTTTTCTCATATCGAAACCTCCTCGTTTAGACACTTCATCCACACAAAACTTCAACAGAAAACTTCGGTAAGATCCGTTAGTATAATAAAGCAAATCACCACTCTAAGTACTGTTCTTGAACCAATTCATATTTTTTTTTGTGTCTACTGTAATATAACTTTTCATGGCAATTCACTAATATAAATTGATAGTTTCATCAAAACAAGCAAACTATGCATCAAAACAGAATCTGTCAAAACAGAACAGTCTGTAGAAATCTGAACATTCACCATACTTCTGGTACCCCAAAATTCTACCAAAATTAGGACAAATAAACAAGTTGTACAGAAATACAGTGCAAAAGAATCAGAACCTTTTGGCGTTCCAGTTAAAAAGTAAAATCGTGCGCTACAGCCAAAAGTTTCTGTCCTGCACCGTACAAACCAACAAGCATTGTAAACATCCTAAAGGAAAACCTTGGCACATTATTTTTATAATACAATGGATTTTACAAGTGGATAATTATTTTTGTTTAAAAGTTTCTGTAATCAAGATTCACAAAGTTTCCGTGAGCATGAACAAAGTTCAAGGCTCTCCCACTTCAACAATGCTTGTCTCTCACTTTCACTCTCCTTTTGAAAAGTTTTTAGTTTCCCTCTTTATTTTTTTGTTTTTAAACTATATAAGCACTCAACAGAAATAAATGACTCTTAAATGACTCTCTAAAACTTCGGGTTTGTCTCGGCAGCGCTTTCTTTAAAGCCATTAAGCTAGGCATATAGTGCTCAAGTAATGAATCCACCGGATCCCAAGGTATATCAAAGCCAATTTTAATTAACAATGATTTGTAATTTAGTAGTGAGCACAAATTAACATATATCAGCGATGATGAAGTCTAACTCTCTTCCTATGCATCGGCATGTCATAAAAGAACAATTCATGCACACCAAGTAAAGGCCAAAAGCATAGTATAAACAGTTTCTTGCAATTTTATCATCTTGGAAACATAGAGGTGGAGATATAGTTCCTCTCTCATAATAATTGCAAGTAGGAGAAGCAAGCACATGCATATTATATCTATCAAAATCATCATGTGTAGTAGTAAAGGCAACCCATCAATATAATCCTTAATAAGCACAAACTTCTCGATATAGTGTAGTAGGGAGAATTCAAAAGATAATAGGACTATCATGCGTGTGGTGCAATAGCAACAATTTCATGTTTAACATAAGGAACTATAGCAAGTTCATCTCCATAAGCATAATTCATATTGGCATCTTCGTACAAGCATGGCAAGCATCATCAAAAAGGGATATTTCAAAGAGAATCAGCGGGATCATAGCAATCATCATAGCAATCATCCTTCGATAAGCACGAGAAGGGAATTCAACAATGTATGAGTTGAAGAGTTACTCTCATTAGAAGGTGGACACGGGTAGCTAATCCGCTCTTTCTCCTTTTGTTCTTCGCTCTCCTCATCATCTTTTCATCCAATGAGCTCACGAGTTTCATCAATTTCTTCTTCCATAGCTTCACTGCAAAATATTAGTCTCTTCTTGGACAGCGGAGACTTTCTCAATAAATGCATTAATATAGTAATTGTATTCATAATTTTCATAGCAATATCTAAGTATAGCTAGATTTTCAGGCCTATAACCATCATCATCAAAGCTTCATACTTTTCAAACAAAGCTTCAATTTCATAAGCAGCCATAAAAGCAACAAATTCTTCTATTTGTTCCACATCATAGTAATCATATATACCATTAGCATAAGAAGCTAAGGTTTCATTATCATTAAATTTTCATGAAAAGGGAAGGTGTGGAGCCTTCATCCTAGAGCAACAAGTAATATCATATCTCAAGCAGATTCTAGGCATACCACGCAACATAATAAATTGATCCCATAATAGTTTCCCTTTTGTGTCGGCGATAATTCCTCAAGTATTCACGTTGATCAACGTGTCTCCCATTATATAAAGTTGAATGGGGTTTTCTCGGGATTATCAAAGTAGTACATAATATCTTTCACATAATGAGAAACAGGGGTTTTAGGAGTTACCCCATCTACATGACTAGCAAGTACCTCTAATTTTTTTGGTATTTTGTGTTCCGTATCCATAACTAAAGATAGAGAACCACTAAGAACAACAAATAAAAATTACTTAGTGATAAAGCAAACAAGCACACGAGAATATTCACCTACGCTATGACTCCCGACAGCGGCGCTAGAAAAAGGTCTTGATAACCCACAAGTGTAGGGATCACAACAGTTTTCAATAAGTAAGAGTGTCGAACGAGCGAGGAGCTAAAGGTAGAATAAATATTCCCTCAATTTCTATCGACCACCGATACAATTCTCGCATGCTTGACGTTAAACTTTACCTAGAACAAGTATGAAACTAGAAGTACTTTGTAGGTGCGATAGGATAGGTTTGCAAGATAATAAAAACACGTAAACAAAAGCTAAGGGCTGTTTAAATAAAGATGCAAGAAAGTAAATATAAGCGAGTGTGGAAAAGTGGTGGTAGGAGTTGTGGAATTGTCCCTAAGCAATTGACTATGTTACTAGGCGGTAATCACTATTGCAATTCTATTTGAGGGATAGGCATAAGCTAACATACTTTCTCTACTTGGATCATATGCACTTATGATTGGAACTCTAGCAAGCATCCACGCAACTACTAAAGATTCATTAAGGTAAACCCAACCATAGGATTAAAGTATCAAGTCCCCTTTATCCCATCGCAACAATCTATCTTACTCGGGTTTGTCTTTGGGTCAATGGCCCAACCCACTATAAGCGAATCATGAGCGCATTGCAACACCCTACAGCGAGAATCCCTCACGCTTACTTGGCGACACACGGAGGGCACCATAGGACAACACCAATAATAAAACATGCAACTCAAACCAATCATAGAAATTCAACAATCACCGATAGGACAATAGAAATCTACTCGAGACATCATAGGATGGCAACACATCATTGGATAATAATATGAAGCATAAAGCACCATGTTCAAGTAGAGGGTACAACGGGTTGTGGGAGAGTGGACCGTTGAATATAGATGGGGGAAGGTGATGGAGATGTTGGTGAAGATGATGGAGGTGTTGGTGTAGATCGCAGTGATGATGGTGGCCCCCGGCGGCGTTCCGGCGCCACCGGATGCAAGAGGGAGAGAGCCGCCTTCTTCTTCTTCTTCCTTGACCTTGTCCCTAGATGGGAGAAGGATTTCCCCTCTGGTCCTTGGCTCCCATGGTGTGGGAGGCGAGAAACCCCTCCAGATTGGATCTATCTCTCTGTTTACGCGTTCCTGATTCTACCCCTTCACCGTTTCTTAAATATCCGGAGAAGCCGTAACTCCGATTGGGGTGAATCTTTAGCCAGATCTTTCTCATAAAATTAGCTTTCTTGTGCCAAAGAAGAGCCTCAACCGCCTTCTGGTGGTACGAGCCCAGAGCCGCGCCCAGAGCGCGCCCCCTCCTACGTGGCCACCTCGGGACACCGTTTAGCGTTGATTTACTTCCCAAAAGCATAAATATTCCAAAAAATCTCCGTCCATTTTATCCCGTTTGGACTCCGTTTGATATTGGGTTTCTGTGAAACAAAAAACATGCAACAGATAGGAACTGGCACTGGGCACTGGATCAATATGTTAGTCCCAAAAAATAGTATAAAAAGTTGCCAAAAGTATATAAAAGTTGAATAATATTGGCATGGAACAATCAAAAAATATAGATATAGCGGAGCGTATCAAATGCTGCTGGCAGCATAGCCATACCGCACCCTCGCTCGGCGATGCAATGGAGGCCAGCGCAACATGGATCCGGTGGAGAATGACCCGATCCGGCAGGATCTGGCCCAGCTGGAGGCGGTGGCGGTTCCGGATGGGCCTAGCTGCTGCCACCCGGCGAGGACTGCCGAGCTGGAAGCGGACCAGCCAGGCCGAGGAGGCTGGCAGGAACAAGCAGCACTGCTGCGTACTGCCTCCAGGGAACTCGGGCTCCTCATCCACCCGAGCAACGCAGCAACGAAGAGGTGACAACGTCCGCCTACATTTCGGCCAGACTATGGCCGACAGACCACGAGGTTCAGATGCTGGCGAGAACAGCGGCGGCGCGACCTCAATACGAGAAACATGGCCCGATGCGGCGGCCCCCGTCGGCCTAGTCCGAGATATGCCGACAGTACATATCCAGGCCGTCGGCGTAATTTGGCGTCGGGCTATCCCGAGCTAAATCTGTACCCCGTCCACTACTAGAAAAAGGGCTATAGATGGGATTGACACTAATGGCGCACGGAAAGATGGTGCGCCATTGAAATACTCTTTAATAAGCGCACCACCTTCTATTGCGCCATTAGAGTTTAAACTACTAATGGCGCACCATGCAAAGGTGCGCCATTAAAATCAATTTACAACTGAGTGCGCTGTCCAAACATACTAATGGCGCATCCTGCTAAATCGCCATTAGTAGTTGTAACTACTAATGGCGCGCACCAGCTGATAGAGTGCGCCATTAGTTTAGAATTTTTTGAACTAGATGCGCCTATCCAAACATACTAATGGCGCATCCTGCTTAAGTGCGCCATTAGTAGTTACCAACTACTAATGGCGCACCATGCAAGAGGTCGCCATAGTAGTGTGAGCAACAACAAGATATTTGGGACAGCCTCTCCTACCCACACACTCACTTTCTCCCCACTTCATTCTCTCCACCTCCTCCTTGTCTCGGGTGCCTCCTCTTTTTCACCTCATTTCCACCATAGATTCATTCAAATTAAGTGGTTAAATTACCTTGTTTTAATAGGTAAGTAAGGGGGGAAGCTATATTTAGGTTGTTCTCCCTACAACAATGTGCACATGCACTTTTTACGGCCTAGCTAGATCTATGTATGTTAGGTAATTGTTGCATATGTTTGTGGTGTTGCATATGTGTTTGTGTTTGGAGGTGTGCACGGTATTTGAAATCACGATAGTTGCCAATATTTTGCGGAATGTTGATTCATTTCCGTTTAGTGAGAATTTTGGCATTAAGCATTCTTTTGGTCCTATTTTTAGGAAAGTCATGCCAAATTTTTGTTTGGTTCTAAAATATCGTTTTGCTCTACCTTGACGACCATGAGTCCGCTACGATGACCCGAAGAGCATCGTGAATAGGTTTGAGGTCCGCGAAGGCCGAGATGCTTCAAAAGAGCGAGGCGGAGATAAGATGTCCGTGTCGAAGATGCAAAGGCTGAAGAGCCTTATTGCGGACCCGGTTCCGAGCAGGTGCGGGACCACCTGCTGTTGCGTGGTTTCATGGATGGCTATCGGTGGCAAGGTGATGAAGATGACTACTGAAGTCGTCCATGCGGGCGGGCAAGAAATGAGGAAGGGCAGCAAGACAACCACAGCGGCTCGGGAGCGAGCGAAGGCGAAGAATCCCGAGGAGATGATCACGGCGTGATGCTTGTACACGATCATCATGTAGAAGATGCAGGGACATGATGATGAGGAAGATGCGGGGCGGCGGCAGGCATGATCCGCGAAGATGATGATGCGGCGGAGACGAGCGGCGGCTGGACCATCGATGGGCTGGGTGCAGGACCCTCATATTCAAGAGCTGCTTCTCAAGCGAGAGCGGATAACGCAAGAGCTGCTGCCCGAGAAAGCCAAGATGGATCAACTTAGGTTAGGCGGTTACTCCATTGTATGAAGGATGCAGGCCGAGGATACCCTTTGAAAGTAGCGCTCATGGCTCACGGAGATGAAGGTAAAACACAAAATGACCGGCGCGTAGCCCGGCGAGAACATGTCATTACGCGCGAACGTCTTCCCAAAGGGAACAAGTGCCGACCAGTTTGGAGGCGAAGAAAATCGTGTGTCCTCTCGATTTACCGCACGTGAAATACCATGTGTGCATGAACAATTGCATCATTTATCGGAACGAGCAGCGGAGTCTACCATATGTCCGGTGTCTGGCGTCACTCGATACTGAAGAGGAGGAAAGCTCCTCGAAAAGTGGTGTGGTACTTTCCGATCACTCCTCGTCTGCGGCGCTATTCGCGGACCCTAAAAGGTAGCAAAGCTCCTGCGTTGCAGCTTGGATAGGGAGGAGAAGAAGCGAGAAGATAGCGCAAATGATCCGGAGATAGATAAAAAGACAAGATCTTTGAGTCACCCTAAGGATGCGAGCGATGGCAGCGTTGAACTTCGAAGACTGGAATTTGGGAGCGATCAAGGAACATCGTGCTGGTAGCGAGCACCGATGGAGTCAATCCGTTTGGCAGCGAGAGAAGCACATAGCACCTGGCCTGTGTTTGTGTGGATGTACAACCTTCCCCAGGTTGTGCATGAAGAGGAAGTACATTCACATGGTATGCTAATTGAAGGGCGAAACAACCAGGAGCGACATCAATCTGTATCAGGGGCTCTGAAGAGGAGCTTGACACGCTGTGGAAACGCCCGTGTCGTGGGGCGCCTATGAGAAGAATATTTCCCTATGAGAGCCGCACTGCTCCACGACGGTGCCGACTATCTCGATTCACGGATATCTCGCAGGGGCAGGTAGTCCCACGGATTTTCTGGATCACGTAAGGTGCATGGATGACACAACGTATCGCCAGCTAGATAGAGATCCGGGTCTTGAAAACCGTGTTCATGGGACATCATGAAGGTGGCAGCGGCGATGACCCGTGGAGAAGCGCAGGATCTGTTCGATGGTGAACCGAACCCAGCGCCCGTGTGCGAGGAAGCGGCGAGAAATAGACAAGCTGTTGAAAAATTGGAAAGACTGCCCTCACGGGAAAGAAGCAAAAAGGCGCGAGTCGGAGAAAAAGCGAAAGGTGCGAGCAGCTGCTGAAGGTATGGAAAGCGAGTCTGTTTTACGGGACTTGCCGTCTTGGAAGATCCACCGTGTGCCTCACAGCCTTGATGTCATGCATATCACGAGAGAGCGTGTGCGAGAGTCGCTTGGTACCACTGCTCAACATGCGGAGAGGACCAAAGATGGGCGAAAGCAAGGGCGGCACTTGAAATCAATGGGCATCGGTAAGCAGGAGCTTCCGCTATATGATGATGATGATGATGATGATGATGATGAGGACATAGAAAAGTAAATCGCCAAAGGCAAAAAGGCCAAGAAGACGGAAATGACTACCCTCCGCGTGCTTCACTCTAAGTCGGGAGGAGATCGAGCAGTTTTCACCTGCCTCCTAGGAGTAAAACTTCCTTCTGATTCTGTGCAGGAAGATAAGCGAGATACCTAGACCAGTGAAGCGAAGTTCAGCGGGATGAAGTCTCCACGGTATCGCGTGCTAATGATATGAATACTTCCAGTTGCAATCCATTGGGATCATGGGCCAGCGCGCGTCAGTGAAGCTATTTGGCCTATGCAACTTCTTGACGTCATCTCGGAAGTCGATTGGCGTGAGGCAACTTCGAAGGCTACGAGGAAGAGATCGTGGTGATACTATGCGAGCTTGAGATGTACTTCCCGCCCGCATTCTTGACGTTATGGTGCATCTGCTGGTCCATATAGTGGAGGATATCATCCAACTCGGGCGGCGTTCCTGCACAACATGATGCCGTTCGAAAGGATGAATGGTGTCATCAAAGGATCGTTCGCAACATATCACGTCGAGAAGGAAGCATAGCGGGGCTTTCGACGAAGAGTGCATCTCCTACTGCCACGAATTATCTAGGCATCGAGAACCCGTTGGTCTGCCGTCAGCGGGCACCTCGGCAGGCTCGCTGGATGGGGTCACCGTGAGGTCGCCGCGAAATGCATATCGACTTCGAGGTCGACTCGCCGACTTTGAAAGAGCAAACCTAGTCGCTACAACACATAGGCGTGGTCGATCCTTGGGTGGTAGAGCACAAAACCTTTATTAAAAAGGCGTACAATACAATGGCCAGCGAGTAGCGGAGCGGAGATACACTCAAGAGCACAACTCATGTTTCGCGCGTTGGTTCAAGCGGAAGCTTCTGTCGTACCCTTTACATGAGGATTCTTCAGCGGAAGAACAACTCATATTAAGCCTTATCACGGCGCCGAGCACAACTGATGACCTATGAGGCGTGCGATATCATGACTACATTCTACACGAGGCCAAGGACATGAAGGCGATGGTTATCAGAACTCCGGGGTAGCGATGGAATCCTACACGGTAGCGACAAGGACAGATACTACGGAAGGATCGAGGAGATGCAGGAGCTGAGCTCTGTTGGAGAGAAGGTCCGATGTTCCATGTCGGATGGGCCAAGAACGTCATAAAGAAGACCGGTATTTCACCACCATGGTTATACGAAGCCAAATCCAAGACCCATGAGCATAAGCGTCACCCGCGAAAAATGAGCCATGGGTGCTGGCTTCCCAAGTGGACCAATGCTTCTTCATTACCGACCGACCAAAGCCCGAGTCGTGTTGTCGTGAGGAGAGGCAAAGGAAGATCATCGGAATGGATGGGTAGCCAATGAGCAAGACTTGACAAATCGGCGACCGAGGATCGAACATGGCGGCGATGATGAAGTAGCAGCATACACCACAAGAAGAAGCGGGACCACCCTACCTAAGGGCGTCCGTTCCACGGAAGAACTCCATTTGCGAAAAAGAAAGGGCAAGAAGATTGTGAACAGATAGCTAGCTAAGATCGATTGTATTTAAATCGTAGCCTTCATTTCTCGATTGTATTTCATGGGTACTTTTGAACTATCATGAATATTTTTAAATTTCATGGACACTCGATCTCGATCCCCTCCATCTCGATCGCTATCCCACCTCGCGAGATCCGGTCCCCCCTACGCCTTGAGCACCCCAGATCCATCGGCGCCCCCTTGAAACCCCCCACCCTCGATTCCCCTACTCAACCGCCCCGCCGACCCACACTTAGCCTTGCCGTCTTATAAAAAAAATAAGTATCAAACAGATTTTTAAATACTCTGTCTTATAAAAAATATTACTGTTATTATTTAAACAAGTTTGAACATATTTAAACACAAATAAGTATCAAACAGCTTTTAAATGCTAAAAAAATTTGTGGAGCACAGGAGTCAGAACCCGGGACCTCACAGTGTGAGAAGTGGCTGCTGACGGTCGAGCTAGTAGAGGACTTGATGTGGATCAGTTACGGTGGTACATAACTTGTTGGCTCGAGTTGAAATAAAAAAAATACTAATGGCGCACCACGGTGAGGTGCGCCATTAATATCAGATATACTATAAGCGCCTTAAGAGGTGGTGCGCCATTAGTAATGTGCCGCGCTTGAAACCTAACCCGTCCGCCCGCGCCCGCTCCACCGCCGCCGCCCTGCCTCTCCGCCCTCTCCTGCGCCCTCGCCCTCTCCCCTCCCTCGCCCTCTCCTGCCTTCCCTCTCCCCTCGCCCCACCTCCCCTCAGCGCCCGCCGTCCCCGCCACCTCGGCGCTGCCCGCCGCCTCAGCGCTGACCCGCCGCCCGAGACGCCGCCCAGCGCCCGCCTCGGCGCAGACCCCGCCGCCCGGCCGCCGCCTCGGCGAACCGCGCCCCAGGCGCCGCCCAGCGCCGCCTCGACCCGCCCAGCGCCGCTGCCCCACCTCGGCGCTGCCCGCCGCTCGACCCTGCCCAGCGCCGCTGCCCCACCTGCGACCCGCCCAGCGCCGCCTCGGCCGCGACCCGCCCGCCCGGGCCGCCGCCCCGTCCACACTGCCGTCGCGGAGCACCACCACCCCGTGAGCTCCCCCTCCTCCTCCCCCTCCTCCCCTCCCTTCCCCGGATCTGCCCAGTCCTCTTCTATAGTTTCATGTTTGAAGCGGTGAACATGAAGTACCAGCAACCTCTTCTATACGAGATACTAATGGCGCACCAGGTGGTGCGCCATTAAATAAAATACTAATAGCGTGCTATTAATGGCGCACTGATGATGCCATTTAATAGCCAAATAGAGTGCACCATTAGTAGTGGTTTTTCTAGTAGTGGTCGGCCCAGATCTGCGTCGGCTTTGCTTGAGCTACAGCGTCAATGACCATCGGCATACATGGTGTAGGATCGGAAGTATGTCTAGGAGGGGGTGATTGAATACTTGACCAATTAAAAACTTATCCTTTTCCCAATTTTAGTCTTTGGCAAATTTTAGCTATCTTAGCACAATTCAAGCAAGCATGCAAAAGTATATATGAGCAGCGGAAAGTAAAGCATGCAACTTGCAAGAATGTAAAGGGAAGGGTTTGGAGGAATTCAAGCATAATTGGAACCTGAGATGTTTTGTGCGTGGTTCCGATAGGTGGTGCTATCGTACATCCACGTTGATGGAGACTTCAACCCACGAAGGGTAGCAGGTGTGTGTGAGTCACGGAGGCTCTCCACCCACGAATGGTCCTGAAGAAACAACCTTGTCTATCCCACCATGGCCGTCGCCCACGAAGGACTTGCCTCACTAGCGGTAGATCTTCACAAAGTAGGCGATCTCCTTGCCCTACAAACTCCTTGGTTCAACTCCACAATCTTGTCGGAGGCTCCAAAGTGACACCTAGCCAATCTAGGAGACACCACTCTGCAGAAGTAACAAATGGTGTGTTGATGATGAACTCCTTGCTCTTGTGCTTCAAATGATAGTCTCCCCAACACTCAACTCTCTCTCACAGGATTTGGATTTGTTGGAAAGAATATTTGAGTGGAAAGCAACTTGGGGAAGAGCTAGAGATCAAGATTCATATGGTGAGGAGCGGAATATCTTAGCCTCAACACATGAGTAGGTGGTTCTCTCTCGGAAAGCGGTAAGTTGGAAGTGTAGGTTCATTCTGCTGGCTCTCTCCACGGATGAAGAGGAGAGGTGGAGGGGTATATATAGCCTCCACACAAATTCTGCCGTTACACACAATTTACCAATCTCGGTGGGACCGAATCAACAAAATCGGTCGAGACCGATTTAGTAAACCTCTTGACCAGTTAGGATTTTAAGTGGGACCGACATGCAACTTCGGTAGGACCGATATGGTTAGGGTTAGGGCATACGTAATCTCGGTGAGACCGATTACTCAAACGGTGAGACCGATTTTGGTAATAAGCTAACCAGAGAGTTGGTCAGGTAAACTCGGTGGGACCGACTCGCTCATTTGGTGGGACGAAATGTCTGAAAAAGAAACGAGTTTACATTGCAATCTCGGTGGGACGATCGCTCATCTCGATGGTACCGAAAGCGTTGCGAAGGGAAGCAGGAGATTACAATCCATCTCGGTGAGACCGATTTGCCTAGGGTTTTTGGCGGTGGCTATGACATCTGAACTTCGGTGGCGCGGATAGAAAGAAGAATCGGTGGGGCGAGTTTCACTTTGGTTTGGGTCATATGTGGATATGAGAAAGTAGTTGGGGTTTTAGAGCATATCACTAAGCCTTTGTAGACAAGAAACTCATTAAGCAACACCTCATCCCTTCTTGATAGTATTGGCTTTCCTATAGACTCAATGTGATCTTGGATCACTAAAATATAAAATGTAGAGTCTTGAGCTTTTGAGCTTGAGCAAATCCTTTTATCCTTAGTATTTTGAGGATCCACTTTCCTCATCCATGCCATGCCATTCATTGAGCTTTTCTGAAATGTTCATCTTGGAATGATGTTAGCTCGATTGAGCTATATGTTGTTAGGAATTACCAAAACCACCTAGGGATAGTTGCACTTTCAATCTTCTCTTTTTGGTAATTGATGACAACATATAGATCAAACTTCCACAAATAATAATAAGAGTGAAAAACATTGTAAGCTTTGAGAACTATGTGATAAGCAAAGCTCCCCTAAATTTGTGCATAGTTTAAGAATTGCTTTGGATTGCAAATGCACAGGAGTTAGGCTCATGAGGTTACTATTCCATGTCACATACCACTACAAAAAAAAGACACATCCGTGACATTTTGGGCGAGTGAATTTTTTCATCATACATATGACACTTCTATAGCGATAATGTGACAAAACCGGTATCATCATAGATGTGGTGGGCTCCTACTTCCATGACAAAAAATCATGACAGAAAATGGGCTTTTACGTCCTAGGCGAGCGAGGCCTGGCACAGACATTCTTTGGGCGTCCATGGCCGGAAAAACCGTGGTAGAAGCGAGGGAGGAAAATTTGAGGAGTTGCGATTTCGGTGGGAGGTCGAAGCGGAAGCGTCGCGCGTTTCTCTCGTACTGCGTCTGGCAGCGTGTGTAATGCGGCGTTGGCTCTAACTGAACCGGCGGCGTTGGGCTCTAGCGAACCGGCGATTGCCTTTGTAGGCTCTGCGATCACTGAACCCGAGCGATCGATCGATGGGCATTAAGCGAACCCGATGGAGCAATTCGCCGCTCTGCGCTAAGCGAAGCCGTCGATTGGATGAGCGATGGCGTTGCGGAGGGTTGGATGAGCGGATGGCCGGTGGCGTTGCCTCTGGATGAAACGGGACCCGTGGTGTGGAGGTGGATGAGCGATGAAGCGGTGGAGGGTGGTTGAACAGGACCCGTGGTGTGGAGGCTGGATGAACAATAGATGGTGGAGGGCTGGATGAATAGTAGGCGGCAATGGAGGGTGGTTGAATAGTAGCGGTGGAGTAGCGGCGATGGAGGCTGGATGAATAGGAGCCGTGGAGGCTCGAGGAGGTCGACGGTGAAGATGAATAATATCCCATGGAGTCCGTTTTGCGATGCGCCACACCCTCCCGATGAACATGACCCCGTTTGAGCGTGGCGCTCCAACACAAGTCCGTTCCGTCCGTTTAGCGATCGCCACACCCTCCCGATCAACGGGACCCCGTTTAGAGGTGGGAGGTCCGTTTAAATCCGTTTTGAGATGCGCCACACCCCTCCCGATCAACGGGACCCCGTTTACCGGTAGGAGGTCCGTTTCCTCCGTTTGCGATGCATGCCCCCCTCCCGATCAACAGGACCCCGTTTGACCGTAGGAGGTGCTGTTTCCTCCGTTTTGCATTCGCCACACCCTCTCGATCAACGGACCCCGTTCCAAATGTAGGATGTCTGTTTCCTCTGTTGTGCGGTACACCAGGCCTCGTTTCCATCGCCTATTCCGTCCAAGCCGGTTGGCTCCCATGTGTTCCGTTGCCTCCCGACTAACACGGCGTATTCGTTGCCTCCCCATGAACGCGATGCATTCCATTGGCTCCCCATGAACCGGCAGCGGCGCTATTTCTCGTTCCGACCCAGCCATATGCGTGTCGTGAGTAGGCGTTCGAGACCCTGCCCGTATGTGCGTGCGTGGCGTATTTTCTTTTGCACCCTCGCCGTTGTATGTTTGTGTACATGCTACGTGCGGCGCCTCTGTCGACCGTCGGCGCCTCTACTACGACCGCGTCGCGTGCCTCGACGTCGAGCAGTATGTACGTACACTTCGCGACCAGAATGACAATGCTACGTGCGGTTCGACCAGGTGGGTCCGGTATCGAGCACTTCCTTACTGCGAATGTGGTGGTGGATCCTGACGGTCGAGGCGAATCGTTTTGGGTTTTTGCGGACGCACTTCCTTGCGTGCGAAGATGTAGCTGGTGGGTCCCAGCAGATCGGAAGCGTTTTTCGCGAAATCTGGTGACCCGTTTGGTGGGTCCCGCTTGTTGGAGTGGAGGAATAATTATTTTGCGGCGTAATAGGGAGGCACTTCCTTGCGGCGCCGTGGACCCAAGTATCGGCCTCTCCATGCCTGATACTCTTCCGATGGAAGTCGATCGTTGACCACATTGACCACGCCGAGCCGAGAGCACCACGGCGGTGGCGGCGAGCCCTAGGAAGGGGCGACCGAATAGGGGAAAACGCATTGGTGGATGCCCATGCGAAGAGGAAGTCGAGGTGAGGCTAGCGTCGCGCATGAGAATAACGGGGGTGTGGGTGAGTAGAGGATGGCTTTGGCCAGCGGTGGGAGTAGTAGGGGAAGGTGAGGTCTCCGCCGCGCCGTGGCCCGACCATGGGAGAGCGAGGAGTCACGAGCACGACCAGGCAGCTGATTTGGTAATGGAGCACGAAGACCTTGGGGTTGAAAAAGCACCTCTGGCCGTTGGATGGACATCGTCACAGTCCTTTGGAGCTAGAATCGTGCATATTATTGACTAAGTTGACAAAGCCCTCCGTCCCGTCAACTTAGTAGGGACCTGAATCAACTGCCACTATCTTTTGGGTCCCGGCTAACGGTAGATATTCATTTTTGTGCGTAATAAGGAGGCCTTGCCTCGTGTGCGAATATTGCTGGTTGGTCGAGTTGTCATCGGCCGGTAACGTTTTTTCGCGTAATCTGAAGAGCCCTTCGGTGGGTCCCATATGTCAGGTGGAGGAATCATTATTTTGCGGCGTAATAAGGAGGCATTTCCTTGCGTGCAGCCATGGACCAGCTATCGGCCTCTCGCGTCTGATCCGCCGAGATGCATGTCGGTGTTGACCACGTTGGCGAACCCCGCTTACAAAGAGCACGAGGCGGTGGGCGACAGCGCGGCCGAGGCTAAAGGAGCGACATGGGCGGGGAAGACTTCGCGGTTGTTTCCGCAGCGGAGGAATGCATTGTCTACGAGGGTTCTTGATTAAATGCTGCGTCGCGGAGAATAACAGCAGGTGTGGGTGAGTAGAGGATGGCTAGGCCAGCGATGGGTGTCTGGTGGGGCGGTGAGGCTTCTTGGCAGTGAGCCGACCCAGCGAGGAAGAGGAGCGAGCAGTCCAGCCGTAGCTTATTTGGCCGGCCGGGTAGGAAGAAGCAGAAGATTGAGGAAGCCGGTGGCCGTTGCATGGCAATCACAACGGTCACTACTCGTGCGTCAACCTTTCTTTTTAGGAAAGCCTCAAATCTATGGAAAACACGCATACAACTGTCTGCCATTATTTCTAATAATTTACAGCCCATTTGCTAATTCTTAAGGATTTTGGAGCCCATATTCTTTTTGTTAGCATTACAGCCCATCTTGTATACGGTTAAAACATTATACAAAATTTTGCATATTTGGTGCAGTCCGAACTGTTTTGAATCTGAAATTTTGACTCACATTCAAACTGATTTTAAAAATAGATGTATATCAATATAAAATCCAACAAATTCTCACATATAAAAATTAATGTAATTTAGAATCTCGAAATGAAAAAAGATATTTGAAACTAATTGCCGGTTTGATGTGTTTTAAAAATGTACAGCCCATTTCTCATTCTTTGATGGGCCATTTTCTCGGCCCAGTAGAATGAAAAGATCTCCTCGTCTTGAAAGATTTGCAGCACAACAGGCACGACAAAGTGACTTACTTGGCAAATCACAAAAAAACTGAAGCTGTGGCGTGGACCCGAAGCTATCGGCCTCTCCGCGTGCGGTACTCTTACGATGGAAGTGATTCCTTGACCATGTTGACCACGCGCGCGAGAGAGGCACCCACAGCGGTGGGCGGCAGTGAAGGCCTAGGAAGGGGAGCGGCGTGGAGCCGAGGAAAGCAGCGGTGAAGCCAGCGGAGAAATGCTGAGGGTTCAGCTGGTTACGGCTTTCTTGATGTGAGGCTACCGTCGCCGAGGGCTGGCCAGCGGTGGGAATAGTAGAAGCGGTGAGTCCTCCGGCGGCACTGACCGACCGCAGGGAGGCGGGAGGAGCATGAGGCCGGACCGGCACTGGTTTGGGCGGCCCGGAGCAAAGAAGACCATAGGTTGAAGAAGCACTTCGGCCGTTAGACGGCGGACATCGTCAGATCCTTTGGAGCTAGAATCGTTCATATTGACTAAGTTGACAAAGCCCTTCGTCCCGTCAACTTAGTAGGCCCGATCAGCCTCCCACCAAGGTGGGTCCCAGCTAGCGGGGAGTATTCATTTTTTTATGCGTAATAAGGAAGGCACTTCCGGTGGGTCGAGCTGACGGCGAGGGGGACTTTTGCAAAATCACGGTGGCCCGTTAGGTGGGTCCCAGATCCCTAACGATCGAGGGCAAACATTTTTTTTGCAAGTGGAGTCCGATCCGGTGGGTCCCTGGCATCCGATTGGAGGAATCATTATTTTCAGCGTAATAAGGAGGCACTTACTTGCTGCGGCCGTGGACCAGCTGAGGCGCTCCGTGCACGGTATACTTCCGATGGAAATCGTTCCTTGACCACGTTGACCTCGCTGCGTTCCGTTGCATGCATGCGTCCATGGGCGTGGTCGTCCCCATGTCAGCCTCTCACGTCAGTCATCTTCCGATGACTCTCGGTTGTTGACCCGTTGACCACACCATGCCAGGCGCGCAGGCGAGGCGACCGGAGATGGGAAAGGCGAGGGGTGGAGTCGCGAATGGAAGGTGGGAAACTTCATTGGTTGGGTGTGCGGCGGCACAACGCGGTCGCCACGGAGGCGGGCAAACGAGAGGTTGAAGACGCGACATTTGTATTAACATCCACGGTCGGTGCTAGAATCATTTGTTGATTAAGTTGACAAAGCCGTGCGTACCGTCCGCTAGCAGGCCCACAAGTCGTCACCAAATCAGCGGGTCCCGGTATCAGCGGGATGAATAATTTTTTGCAAGACAAGAGGCACTTCCTTCCGTGCAAAGATACAGCAGTGGGTCCCGGCTGTCGGTGGAGAAACATTTTTCAGCTTAATAAGGAGGAACTTTCTTTGCGTGCGACCATGGACCTCGTGGGTCCCAGCCGTCGAGCTCTCCACGTCTGATCCTCTTGCGATGACTCTCGTTTGTTGACCACGCAGCACGAACACAGCAGGCGGTGGGCTGACAGCGAGGCCCGGACGGGAAGCGACTCGAGAGATGGGAAAGCGGCGGTGGAGTCGCAGATTGAGAGGAGGAGAAGGGTTATAACTGGTTACATTGCAATTCATATCAAACTCAGGTTCACAGGACACGTTCATATTCCTAGCCAAAATTCACTATCAACAACTCAAAAGATTCATATATACACAAGGTCAGCATATCTATGCATCCAAATGATTGATAGATCCACGGCAATATTCATACATAATTCACAAAAAGAGTCAGATATACACATGTTCAGTATTGTTTATGCATCCAAATGATTGAGATCACAACCAATATGATCCATGGACGAACATTAATTACCTATGTACAGTGGTAAATGGTGTTCAATCGGAGGTACTTCTTGCTAAAATTAGT
>JAHIAM010012323.1:0-28706 GCA_021605205.1 Aegilops longissima
CCCGTTTTCGTCAAGTTCGGCTACACCGGAAGCATAAGTACCCCGCCGGAATGTACCAAGTTCGACTACGTGATGCGTGTGTACCACTACGACCCGGCGACCACGAACGGAAGCGACAATTACCCGATGAAGCGTGTACAACTACCGTCGCCGAAGACACGTATGCGGAACCGTCAAGTTCGACTACCTTGTGTGTACCACTACTCCGATGGCGAGATGTACCACAACCGCCGAGCGTGAGCAGCGACTTCCCCCTCGCGTGAACGACTACTTCCCTCGGCGATCATCGCGAGCGTCTACTTCCTCTACTTCCCTCGCCTTTCGACCCGTCCCGTTTGAGCGTTCAGAAGGTATAACCCGAGATGACCGGCCGTGTCGAATCATCCTTGCGATGCCCTCTTTTGCCATGCCACCGTTCGCGGGAACCGGTATCGGGATCAACCCACCATCTTGCATCCTCGCTTCCGTCACGCTTTCCTTTGTGCCGATATCTCAATCGAGTTATCGGAACCGATATATTGCCGTGGCATCATTTTGGATTCGTTGCCGTGGCACCTTTCTTCCCCACGGTGACATAATGCTTCATCATGCTCATGTTAACGTTTTCATAAATTGCATAACTTGCTCATGTCATCCATCATGATAACAACATTTAGATGCTTAAAATTGTTGTTTGCATTTATTTTGCTAAATGCCATGTTAAAATGATTTAATTCATAACTAAATAACCGTAACTTCGGTTTAAATAAATTATATATGTAAATGGGGTGAAAAATGCCTAGTTTAACATGGTAGCATTTCTTTGCATGTTTAACAACTCTAAAATATGCTTTAGGTCAGATCTGTTTCGAATCCATAATTTGCATATGGGGTTTTCGAGAATTGTTGTTTCTTGTTTCCGGCCTCATTTAAACTTGCCTAGATAGGTAGTTTCATTATGCTTCACCTCTTGCCATGTTTAATAACATTTAATATTGTTGAGTACCTAATCGGGAGAGAACTAAATAAATGTTGTGAAGTTTCGTCAATATGCAATTCGTTGCATATTGAGCTCCACTAATTGTAGTGTTGTTTGTTGCACTTTGCCATGCCATATTATTTAAACCGGACATGCATCATACTTGTTTGTGCATCATGACATGTTTATGTGATGGTTGTTTACTATGTTGTTTGCTTCTTTCCGGTTTGCTTCTCTCGTTAGCTTCGGTTTTCGTTCCGGAGTTGTGAGGATTCATTCGACTTCGTCCGTTTGTCTTCTTCATGGACTCGTTCTTCTTCCTTGCGGGATTTCAGGCAAGATGACCATACCCTCGAAATCACTTCTATCTTTGCTTGCTAGATGCTCGCTCTTTTGCTATGCCTATGCTACGATGCCTACCACTTGCTATATCAAGCCATCCCAAACTGCCATGTCAGCCTCTAACCTTTTGCACCCTTCCTAGCAAACCGTTGTTTGGCTATGTTACCGCCTTGCTCAGCCCCTCTTATAGCGTTGTTAGTTGCAGGTGAAGATGAAGTTTGTTCCTTGTTGGAACATGGAGATGTTGTTCATTGTTGGAACATGTTTAATTGTTGGGTTATCACAATATATCTTATTTAATTAATGCATCTATATACTTGGTAAAGGGTGGAAGGCTCGGCCTTATGCCTGGTGTTTTGTTCCACTCTTGCCGCCCTAGTTTCCGTCATATCGGTATTATGTTCTCGGATTTTTGCGTCCCTAACGCGGTCGGGTGATTTATGGGACCCCCTTGACGATTCGCTTTGAATAAGACTTTTCGGCAAGGCCCAACATTGGTTTTACTATTTGCCTCACCACCACCTACATTTCCCTTGGGAGTAATTAACCCAAGGGTCATCTTTATTCACCCCGGGCCAATGCTTGTCTAAGTGTTGGTCCAAACTAAACTACCGTCTTGGGACCATCCCTTGGCAACTTAGGGTTCGTCGGTTGCTGTCGCGTAGCTTATCCGGTGCGTGGCACGAGGCGAGATCTGTGGCTACTATCGAGGTGTCGTACACGCGGGAGGTCTTCTTGGACTTGTTTTATTGCTGTGAAATGTCTTGTGGCAGGATTCGAGACTGATCGGCTTCCGGGAAAGGTCTATTCGCCGTTGATCGCGAGCTTATCATGGGCTAAGTTGGGACACCCTGCGGGGTTTGAACTTTGAAAGCCGTGCCATGGTTATGTGGCGGATGGGAATTTGTTAATGTCGGTTGTAGAAAACCGAAGTTGATCTTAATTAAAATACACCAACCGTGTGCGTAACCGTGAGTGTCTCTTTTGGGGTTGATCGAGAGGAGAACACGGTTTTACGGGTTATGTCGGCGTAAGTAGGAGTTCGGGATCACTTCTTGATCATAGTGTTCGTAGTGCCTTGCCTCCTCTTCTCGCTCTCTTTTGCGAATGTTAGCCACCATAAATGCTGATAAGCTGCAGCTCCACCTCACTACCTGGCCTACCTTTAAGCTTAAATAGTCTTGATCTGCGGGTGTGAGATTGCTGAGTCCCGTGACTCACAGATACTTTCAAAACCAGTTTGCGGTGCCGATGAAACCGTGCGGGTGATGCACTGAGCTCAAGGAGGAGCTCGATGAAGATCTTGTTCATTGTATTGTTTCGTTTGATTGATCGATAGTGGAGCCAGTTGGGACGATCGGGGATCTGTGTAGCATTTGGGGTAGTCTTCTTTTATTTTGGTTCCGTGGTCGGACCTTGATTGTATCTGTGTGATGTAATGTTTTACCCATGTATTGTGTGAAGTGGCGATTGTAAGCCAACTATGCATCTCTTTCCCTTATGTATTACATGGGTTGTGTGAAGATTACCTCACTTGCGACATTGCTTTCAATGCGGTTATGCCTCTAAGTCGTGCTTGACACGTGGGAGATATAGCCGCGTCGAGGCGTTATAAGTTGGTAATCGAGCCTTCCCGACTTAGGAGCCCCCTACTTGATTGTTTCTTGGCGTTGTTGAGTCTAGAATGGAAAAATGTTTTGAGTCTTAGGATTATATATATCGAGTAGGATTCTTTTTACTCCCAGGTCCTTAAATCGCTCTGGTGAGGTATCGGCGTAGAGTTTTGACTCTTCTCTCCTTAAATTTCACTAAAATTTTTTTAGGATCACGTGGGTATCTTGGAATCGTTCCGATGGTTTTGTGGCGAGAACATTGTTCTTGGTGCCTCGACATTTAGGGGTTGTGGCGGTGTCCGGGAGTTGAGCTCCGGGTGTTGTCGTCACAATTTTATCGTTGCAGATTCTGAAATACGAGTTTTACCGACATCGAAATCTCTTTTGTGCAGTTGTTGGTGAGATAACCTGATAGCCCGATCTTGTGGCGAGTCGGGAATATTGCCATGACTTGTATAACGGATGTTTTTGAAGGTCGAGTACCACGATTTCGAGATTTCTTGGTTATGTGTTGAAGGATGGATACTGGTTGGATCTAGGTATTGTTAGTTTGGGTGATATATTTTGTGTCCTGTATCCCCAACACAGATTGCATAACCAGAAAGTTTGGGAGTTTATAGGTGGAATTCTAGTAGCTTACAGGATTTTCTTTCCGAGCGGATGTATGATTTGAGATTGGGGTTCAGCGTCTAGTGGTCCGCCCATTCACGGTCGATTCTGATTGGTGTGAGGCGTCTTAAAGAATCCTTGGCTATGCTGATTCGGGGCGTCTTGTTTGTCATTCGTGGCGTCCGCTATCGTCGTGTCGTGTGGGCCCCACCACGAACACTTTAGGTGAAATCTCTATCATGTGTTTGTTCGGCTCATTCTTGAAGCCAAATCCTTTGTCTTTGTTTTGTTTTGTGGTATTCGAGTTGCTTGAAGTCAAGTGTTGATTCCATACCTTATTCTAAATGGTGTTCTCATATTTCTATGTGAATACTAATCCTTCTTGATCCTTGAGCTTGTCATGTTAATTCTTTTCCAACGGCGTGCTTCTCTTCAAGTGGATTCGATCATTTCAACATTCATAAGATCAATTCTAAGTTTTTTCTCAGCGGTGTTCGTTTCATCCGACCCAAGTTGTTTTGATTTCCGCCCTCCACCCTTTTTCTTCAAGGACTCAGATTTCTTAATCAAGTATCCATTTTATTGAGTGAAGTTTCTTCATTCTTTTCTTTCAATGTTCTTATCCGATGTTTTCCCATGAAGATGCTCAACAGTTTCAAGTTCATCATTCATCATTCTCGTATTCTTTTCCGGTGGACTCAAGTCAAGTTTTCAGTGTTGATCGTATTCTTTTCATCATTTCAAATGCTTTCTCATGTCGGTGCATCTCTTAATCATCCATTTCTCGCTATTCATTTGTTCTGGAGTGTTGAAGATATCTAAAAGATTCGTGTTTCCATTCTTAATCCGTTCAAGTTCTTTTGAGGATGCTATCTCATTCAAGCTATTTAACTCTACCGGTGCAATATCTATTTCAAACAATTGTTCAACGGTGGTTCTTTTGAGTGGGCCCTAACCCACAGGTCTTTTCCCAGGATCTTACCTAACTCTTTTATTTTCCTGGAGCTATTCCCAAATTCTTTGCAAAGTTTGACGTAAGAATGAATTATCATCAGTCTTGTTTTTCTCCAAGATCTTCCCAATTATTTTCATTGTTGGTTCAACTTTCCTAATTTTCATTCCGGAGTGCTTCAATAATTCTTGGTGATGTTTCTCGTCGTCATTCTCGAATTTTGAAGACCGAAGAAGAGTTTCTCTTAAATCTCGCTTCTTTCTCTTCAAGATTCATGGCTCTAGCTTCGTGCCATCCTCATAATTGTTTTGATTGTGAGAATTCTTTTAACCCACCCGGAGCAATTCAAGAGTCTTTTCAGTTTGATTCTTCGGAGCCCATCATCTCAGAATTATTCATTCAAGCGTTCAACTCTGGCTTTCCAAATCTTACCGGTGCATCGTCGAAATATCCTCTAATCAGTTCATGATCTCTTCGTTCTAATGTATCTAAATTTTGTCAAGCATCTTTATTCGTTTTCCAATTCTTCCCGGTGAATTGTTCCTTCTTCTTTCATTTTCAATTCTTATGGTGTTTCGTTCAAGAGTTCTCTTCCTTCTTTATCATATCAATTTATTCGTTGTTTCAATCCTACGGTGGTTAGTTGAAGACCTACCCAAGTTAGCGCCATATCTATCTTAATCCTTTCTATGGGAATAAGTAGTATGCCTAATCCATTGCTTGTCATCAATTTAATTGGTGAAGGATGAGCATAATGTAATTCTTATTCTTGTTTCATCAAGTTCTAGTTCAATTCCTTATTAGGAGGTTCATCAAAATTCGTGATTTCATTTGTTCATCTTTCTTTCCGGAGTTCAAAGTTTTCTCGGTTATATCATTTTAAAGCTTCATCTTATCACTTCAAGGCTTCACCTTGTGTTTTCAACTTCTCTTCCTTTTTTATCATCTTTTGTTTATCGGAGTTCATCATGGAGGCTCTGCATGGTGCTTCCTCAAGGATTCTTTTCATTCTTCATTTGTTCATCAAGATTTCTCGCGGAGTTAAGATCCGTCAAGCTACACTCAAAATTGAACATGGTGCTCAACACATGTTTTGTTTTGAGGAGTTCAAGCATTCTTCTTCTTGCATTCCGAAGTGCAATTCTTTCTACCTTATCTCTTGAGATGGTGTTATGTCATTCTCGACAATTTGAGCTCGTGCTTCATGGTCACATATTGTCAAGAATGAAATATTTAAATCCATCAATCTCTTCATTGGACTTATCTTGGGCGATATTTCACCTAAAGCTTTCCCTAAGGTTTGTTGCTAATTATGGTGCTTATTAATGACCCAAGTTCTTCATTTCTCCTCCCGGTGATATAAGTTTCTCGTCTCCTTGTTGATATCAATTCAATCGTTTGTTTCCGTTAGTGGCAGAAGCTCACCTCATAATTTTGAGATGTTTAACATAAGCCCACAACAAGCTTGTGCTTTTCGTTGTTGGTTTTCTAACAACTCGCTCTAACCTTCTTGCAAGGATGCTTCCCAAATTCAATTGTGGTAGAAGTTACTATTATCTTCTCCGTTGTTTTCTTTCCAACCATCTAATTTTTCATTGCATTCTTTCATTTCTACGGAGGCATTGTGATGTTGCTCTCTTGACCCATTATCTTCTTTTGTCAAGATCATGTTCTTTTCTTGCTTATCCATTTAACGGGTGTTGTGTCTATCGTTCCTCTGTCAGCTTGGTGTTGTATCATCTCTTTAAGTTCTTTTCATCTTATAAAATTTTGCCTCACTTCTCAGCTTGGTGCTGTCTGAAATCATTCTTACCCCTTGTGTCATTCGTTTAATTGTTGTGGAGAGCAGTGTGTTGTTGATTTCATCAAGTATCCTCTCATCTTATCAAGTTCTTGTTCTTTTCCTTCCATTTTCAGTCAGTGCTGCCCGAATTATTTCATTCTTATTCCTTCTCTATCTTGTTTTAACGAGTGCTTTCAATATCTATCTTATCACTAAACCTCTTGATTCTCGTCGTATCCCTTGTTCCTCTTTTCTAGCGGAGTGTTTTCAACTTTATTCATCGTCGTTGTTTCGTTCTTTCATATTGTTCAACCTCTAAAGGTTCTTTGGTTTCACTCTTTCGTCAAAGAAGCAACTTAGCTTACCTCTTCTCTTTCTCTTCCGTTTTCCCCTCGGTGCCATTCTAGATCTGGGGCGAGATCCTCTCGTAGTGGTGGAGTGTTATAGCATGAGACCGGCAGCTTGAAGACTTCCATTTTTTTCGTGATCTCCGTGTGTTTCTTTTGTGCTTGCTCTTTTATTTTATTTTGCATTACATCATGTCATCATGCCATCTTATGTTGCATCTTGGTCATATCAAGTATAACCGTGCTTGCCATGTTGCATTTGTCATTCATGTTGTTTCCATGAGCATCTTGTGCGTACCCTTGTCACCTCTTCAAACCTTTGCTCCTTCCCTTCTCCTTCCTTTCCTTTTCTTCCATTCTTGCAGTGCCATTTTGCCTCCACCAAAAATGCTCATCTTTTCCCCAAAATTCTAACACCATGTACCTAGCCTCTCCTTAAACTTCATCCCAATCGGAATAGTTTTGGTTAGGGTTTAAAATGGTTCAAGTTGAATTTAATTCAAACTTGAATTATTTTACTTCCTTTATAAATCTCAAACTATTTTTATTAAATAGTGAGCATGCTCAGGATCATGAGAATATTTTATATTTCTCTAGCTCCTCTTCTTTTCCCCTGCTCTTTCCTTTTTGTATTTACACTTTGAAGAAATGGAAAAGAAAAAGCAGCGTGATACAACCAGCAGCAGCCACCTACAGGCCTCGGCCTCCCAGGCTGGCCCAGCTATTACCTGGCCAGTGTCCATTTGCTCCTTGAGCCCACCTAGCTCACCTAACCCTAACCCGAAAACCCCACCTGATCCCTCGCTCTCTCCTCTCGTCCCTTTTGCCGCCACTCCCTCTCGATCTCTCCCTCTCCCTCCGCTCGTGTCGCCTCCCTTGAGAGGAGAGAGGCAGAGACTGGCGCCCACCTCCTTCCTCTCCTCCGCGTCGCCTGCTCAAGCACCTCAGGCCGGATCCGCGCGCCTCAACCCACCTCTCCGTCCGCACCTCCTCCTGCGGCCTCCTCCTCGCCGCCTCCGCTCCACCTCCTGCCCGTCTGCGCCTCCCTCCGTCGTCCTCCTGCCGCCCGCTGGCTGCCTCCCAACCTCGTGCAGCCAACCCGGGGCAGGCCCTGACCCGGATCTCGCCGCCTGGACCCGTTCCCGCTTGGGTGCCCGTCTGCGCACCGCCCTTGAGCTCCCCCTCGCGCCCGACCAGTCGAGCGGCTCGGCCCTCTCCTCGTCGCCTCCTCGCGACCACCATGCCAGTCACCGCCGCGCCCTGCCATGGCGCGCCTCCTGCTCCACCTCGGGAGGTGACCCCGGCCTTGGCACGCCCATGGAGTCCCCTGCCTCCACAACCTCCCAACCAGGGCCTTGAGGGCCAGCGGGGTTTTTCGCCAAGTGCAGCGGTCAGCGAGGCCGTCAAGTTCGACTACCGGTGGATGCGCAAGTACCACAGCGTCCTTGGGAGACCCGTTTTCGTCAAGTTCGGCTACACCGGAAGCGCCAAGTACCCCCGGAATGTACCAAGTTCGACTTCGTGATGCGTGTGTACCACTACGACCCGGCGACCACGGCGGAAGCGACAATTACCCGATGAAGCGTGTACAACTACCGTCGCCCGAAGACCTGTTGTGGAACCGTCAAGTTCGACTACCCGAAGCCGTGTGTACCACTACTCCGATGGCGAGATGTACCACAACCATCGAGCGTGAGCGGCGACTTCCCCTCGCCGTGT
This sequence comes from Aegilops longissima, assembly GCA_021605205.1. Classification (NCBI taxonomy): domain Eukaryota; kingdom Viridiplantae; phylum Streptophyta; class Magnoliopsida; order Poales; family Poaceae; genus Aegilops; species Aegilops longissima. The sequence continues at coordinate 8,324 of JAHIAM010012323.1, forward strand.
ACATGAGCGACTACTTCCCTCGGCGATCATCGCGAGCGTCTACTTCCTCTACTTCCCTCGCCTTCGACCCGTCCCGTTTGAGCGTTCGAAGGTATAACCGAGATGACCGACCGTGTCGAATCATCCTTGCGATGCCCTCTTTTGCCATGCCACCGTTCGTGGGAACCGGTATCGGGATCACCCACCATCTTGCATCCTCGCTTCCGTCACGCTTTCCTTTGTGCCGATATCTCAATCGAGTTATCGGAACCGATATGTTGCCGTGGCATCATTTTGGATTCGTTGCCGTGGCACCTTTCTTCCCACGGTGACATAATGCTTCATCATGCTCATGTTAACATTTTCATAAATTGCATAACTTGCACATGTCATCCGCATCATGATAACAACATTTAGATGCTTAAAATTGTTGTTTGCATTTATTTTGCTAAATGCCATGTTAAAATGATTTAATTCATAACTAAATAACCGTAACTTCGGTTTAAATAAATTATATATGTAAATGGGGTAGAAAAATGCCTAGTTTAACATGGTAGCATTTCTTTGCATGTTTAACAACTCTAAAATATGCTTTAGGTCAGATCTGTACCGAATCCATAATTTGCATATGGGGTTTTCGAATTGTTGTTTCTTGTTTCGGCCTCATTTAAACTTGCCTAGATAGGTAGTTTCATTATGCTTCACCTCTTGCCATGTTTAATAACATTTAATATTGTTGAGTACCTAATCGGGAGAGAACTAAATAAATGTTGTGAAGTTCCGTCAATATGCAATTCGTTGCATATTGAGCTCCACTAATTTGTAGTGTTGTTTGTTGCACTTTGCCATGCCATGTTATTTAAACCGGACATGCATCATACTTGTTTGTGCATCATGACATGTTTATGTGATGGTTGTTTACTATGTTGTTTGCTTCTTTCGGTTTGCTTCTCTCGTTAGCCGGTTTCGTTCGGAGTTGTGAGATTCATTCGACTTCGTCCGTTTGTCTTCTTCATGGACTCGTTCTTCTTCCTTGCGGGATTTCAGGCAAGATGACCATACCCTCGAAATCACTTCTATCTTTGCTTGCTAGATGCTCGCTCTTTTGCTATGCCTATGCTCGATGCCTACCACTTGCTATATCAAGCCATCCCAAACTGCCATGTCAGCCTCTAACCTTTGCACCCTTCCTAGCAAACCGTTGTTTGGCTATGTTACCGCCTTACTCAGCCCCTCTTATAAGCGTTGTTAGTTGCAGGTGAAGATGAAGTTTGTTCCTTGTTGGAACATGGAGATGTTGTTCATTGTTGGAACATGTTTAATTGTTGGGTTATCACAATATATCTTATTTAATTAATGCATCTATATACTTGGTAAAGGGTGGAAGGCTCGGCCTTATGCAGTGTTTTGTTCCTCTTGCCGCCTAGTTTCCGTCATATCGGTATTATGTTCCCGGATTTTTGCGTCCCTAACGCGGTCGGGTGATTTATGGGACCCCCTTGACAGTTCGCTTTGAATAAGACTTTTCAGCAAGGCCCAACATTGGTTTTACTATTTGCCTCACCACCACCTACATTTCCCTTGGGAGTAATTAACCCAAGGGTCATCTTTATTCAGCCCGGGCCAATGCTTGTCTAAGTGTTGGTCCAAACTAAACACCGTCTTGGGACCATCCCTTAGCAACTTGGGTTCGTCGGTTCTGTGCGCTTAGCTTATCGATCGTGGCACGAGGGCGAGATCTGTGCGGCTACTATCGAGTGTGTCGACGCAGGGAGGTCTTCTGGACTTGTTTTATTGCTGTGAAATGTCTTGTAGCAGGATTCGAGACTGATCGGCTTCCGGGAGAAGGTCTATTCGCCGTTGATCGAGAGCTTATCATGGGCTAAGTTGGGACACCCTGCGGGGTTTGAACTTTCGAAAGCCGTGCCGCGGTTATGTGGCAGATGGGAATTTGTTAATGTCGGTTGTAGAAAACCGAAGTTGATCTTAATTAAAATACACCAACGTGTGCGTGTAGTGAGTGTCTCTTTTGGGGTTGATCGAGAGGAGAACACGGTTTTGGGTTATGTCGGCGTAAGTAGGAGTTCAGGATCACTTCTTGATCATAGTGTTCGACGTGCCTTGCCTCCTCTTCTCGCTCTCTTTTGCGAATGTTAGCCACCATAAATGCTAGTCGCTTGCTGCAGCTCCACCTCACTACCTGGCCTACCTTTAAGCTTAAATAGTCTTGATCTCGCGGGTGTGAGATTGCTGAGTCCCGTGACTCACAGATACTTTCAAAACCAGTTTGCGGTGCCGATGAAACCGTGCGGTGATGCACTGAGCTCAAGGAGGAGCTTCGATGAAGATCTTGTTCATTGTATTGTTTCGTTTGAGTTGATCGATAGTGGAGCCAGTTGGGACGATCGGGGATCTGTGTAGCATTTGGGGTAGTCTTCTTTTATTTTGGTTCCGTAGTGGACCTTGATTGTATCTGTATGATGTAATGTTTTACCCATGTATTGTGTGAAGTGGCGATTGTAAGCCAACTATGCATCTCTTTCCCTTATGTATTACATGGGTTGTGTGAAGATTACCTCACTTGCGACATTGCTTTCAATGCGGTTATGCCTCTAAGTCGTGCTTCGACACGTGGGAGATATAGCCGCATCGAGGGCGTTACAACTATTCCCCATGAAATCACCTACCAGATACCGAAGGCCATGTACTTGTGCCCTCAGCACCGATGTCCATTTTGCGGTTTTCCTCCTCTCTCCACACCGACACCTTTGCGCTATGCTACCTACCAGACAATCTGGTACTAAACCTTCGACTCCCATTTCTCAAAAAACTTTCACTTGTGCGGGTTCGTATATTGAGGCCTCATTGCACAACATCATCCCTCCGGTCATACCTGCCTTACAGGTGCTTGGTGCTGTTTTCATAGTTAGAATCAATTCGTCTCCAAATAAAATCGCCTAACCTTGTAAATTGGAATTTCTTTTGTGGAAGACAGCTCATCATCAAGATGCCCCTTCACTTCAAATGTTGATCCTTGATTCTAGTTATTCACCGTCATAAATAACTATCCTCTCTGCGCCTAAGCTGGAGACCTTGGGTGTAATACATGATCTCATGCTCATTTCAAGATGGTGTTTGGCTCCACAGTTCTTCAAGTATTGTATGTTATCATCTCGCTTGTAACCATAAGCTGCATTTTAAATTTCTCGCATAAGTTATATATAGTCTTGGAGTACACATTTTGTACTAATATTATGTTACGTAGCAATGAAGAGTTTCTCCATGGATAGCCTATCAATGGTGCTGGATTACATCAAGATCTTATATATCCAAATGAATAGTTTTGATCTGAACAAGATTATTGGCTTGCTGCAATGCTTTGCATGTCTAGAAGTTGTATATAAAGGTGATAATTTCACGCACATTGGAAGCCCACATATAGTGTACTAGAATTAACCATTTAGCTGTTGCTCTTTCGACACTCTTTTTGACCTTAACAGTTTTCAATCTTCATGTCTATTTAGGCAGCGAGGACAGGGTAAGAAAGTTATAACCAATCGGTGGATTAAGTAAGTAGGGCGGTATTTTCTCACTTATCATGACACTCGATTGAAGACAATAACGCTAGAGCGATATGTAGCCAACCATGCAAACACTAGATTTGTCACATTCTTCTTCTTTGAATCTTGAGGTTACTATTGTCCATCGGGCTTAAGTTTATCGGCTGACATGGTTTTGGCGGATGGGTATGTCGAAGAGAAAAAAGGTGTTTCAGGTGGACAAAAGAGCTTACGAGCGATGTCGGGCTTCTATTTACAACATCTTGTGGTCATAATCCGATAAATTTCACGACCTAGGATGTTCATTCTATGCACTGACCGATCCATTTTGTATGTTGCCAGCGAGTGCTGGAGTTAGATGTTGTTTCCCTTTTCAATCTGGGTTTTCTAAACATGATGAACAATTAACCCTCGTGCTTTTATGCGGTTTGTAAGCTGGAGTTAGATGTTGTTGCCCTTTTCAACTCATTTGTGGTGTCATATTTTCTTTGAAACAAGGCAAATGGCTTTCCATTCGTTTAATTAAGAGTGAAATATTGTAACAAATCCCAACCAAAGGAATCACTCTGCTTGTTGCTTGAGCTCACTATGCATTCTGAGAACCGGTGATTAACCCCCAGCACCCACAAACTTATTTTGAAATAGCACACCAAATGGGCTGTAAATTTTCATAAGAAAGGCTGCATGACCGTGTGATTTGGATTCGACATTTGGGACCTGAGGAAAAAGCCTATCCAAGGTGGTGTCGACTTACTAGCTAAGAGTCAACAAGCGATTACGCCTACCGGCCGTTGGTTGAAATCCAACATCGTCGTGTATCTTCTATCTCTTGTCTTCTTCCTCCAACCGCCCAAACCAAACCACCCGTCGGTTCACTTTGCTCCGCCTCCCACAGTGGCTGCGCCTCCGCCCCGCCCTCTTGTACCCTCAACGTTGGCCAGCCCTCCTCTATTCCCCACATCCTTTTTTCTCTCCGGCGTCAGCCCCAACCGCACCCTTTTGAACTAGTCAACCCTCGTACTCCCCTCCATCTGCGACTGGACCGACGCATCTTCCACGACTCCTGTTCATTCCGTCCGAGGCCTCGCTGTCGTCCTCTGCCTTGGTTCGCTCATCATGCGCGATCGCCCGCCCTCTTAATGTTGTCAGCGTCGTCGACAACCGAGAGGAACAAGGAGATATTATGCGTGGAGATGATGACGGTGAGGACCCACCAGGTCATGGCGAGTACACAAGCAAGTGCCCGTTATTACAAGCCCAAAAATGGTTCCTCCTAATGGTTGGACATCAGGGGCTCGGGCCATTGTCAGCGTAGTCAATAAGCGAGAGAATTACACAACCGGTGGTGACACGGGGACCCGGAGGTCGGCAAGCTGTTATTACTTTTTCTAGGAACAAGCGGTTGCTATTTGTACTAGTTTTAGTGAAGGATCAGGGTAACAACAGGGTTGTGCGGGGGTTGTGGCCCGTCTAGCCAGGGTTTTATTTATGTTTACCACATCATGAGCCCGGTTGTGATTTTTCTTGCTGAAAATGGCTAAGCCAGTTCTACTTTTTTTAGAAATACCCAAGCAGGCCCTACTTGCTTTGTCAGCCCTGTTGTCTGCAAATCTTTCAAAACGAGGAGAGTTTCATTTAGCTTCCAGAAAATGGGCTATCGATAATGAGAAATGGCTGTACATTTTTTAAACACACCAAACTGGGAATTAGTTTCAATTTTTTTATTACAAGATTTTAATTCCATTGATTTTTATGCGTGGACTATTATTTGGATTTTATATTTATATAAATTTATTTTTCAAATTAGTTTGAATGTGACTTGAAATTTTGGGATTAAAAACAGTTGACCGCACCGAAATATGCAAAAATTCGTATAATTTTTAACCATGGCCACACTATGGGCTGTAATGGTAGCAAAAATAAGATGGGCTCCAAAAAATCTTTAAGAATTAGCAGATGGGTTGTAAATTATTAGAAATAATGGTAGATAGGTTGTATGCAATTTTCCACACATTTGAGGCTTACTTGTGCCTACTATAGGGCATGCGTCGTTTTCCTAAAAAAGGTTGATGCACATAAGCCGTGTCAACAATCAACACCACGAGGCGTTGGCTGTTGGATGTCCATCCAACAGCCGTCGTCTTCTTCAATTTCTGCTCTTCTGCTCGACCACTCAAACAAGCGCTGCTGGGACTGCTGCTCCCTCCTCCATTGCCGGCTGTCTTGCTTGAGCCTCACCACCCACCATACTCCCATAGCTGGCCTAGCCATCTCTCTACTCACCCACACAGTGTTATTCTCCGGCGATGGCGGGGCAGACTAGTAAACCCTCGGACTCCCCTCCATGGAAACAACTACGAGAGTCTTCCACGGCTCCATGTCGTTCCTTCCTAGGCCTCGCCCGTCGTCCACCGCCAGGTGCTCTCGGCGCGGCATGGTCAGCGTGGTCGGTGAGCGACATCCGCCGGAGTGGACTGCATGTGGAGGCTGAAAGCTGGGTCCATGGTGGGGCCATGAAATGCCTCCTTATTACGCATAAAACAATGATTCCTCCACACGATAGCTGGGACCCACCAAAAGGGCTTACGTATTTCACAAAACGTCCCCCCGCCTCGGCGGACAGCTCGGACCCACAAGCTATATCTTTGCAGGAAGTGCCTCCTTATTACGCACAAAAAATGAATACCCCCCTTTAGCTGGGACCCACCATGGTGGGAGGCTGACTTGTGGGCCTACTAAGTTTACATGGACGGAGGGCTTTGTCAACTTAGTCAATATGAACGATTCTAGCTCCAGTGACCATACGATGTCCACCCAAGCTGCCGTAATGCTTCTTCAACCTCTGGTCTTCTTGCTCGGCCGCCCAAACCAGGCGCGGTCGTGTGCTTTGCTCCTGCCTCCCGTGGCGAATGTGCTGCCACAGAGGCCTCACTGCCCCTACTAGTCCCACAGTGGCTGGCCATCCCTCTAGTCACCCACCCCCTGTTATTACTGCTGGCGATGACAGCCTCACACATGACCGAGCAGTGAACCCTCATACTCCCCTCGCATGGGCATCCTTTGCAGCGCCTTCCTCGCTCTGTGTCATCCCTTCCTAGGCCTTGCCATCATCCACCGCCTTGGTGCTCTCGGCCAGTGGCGTGGTCAATGTGGTCAGGCGACTTCCATCGGAAGAGTACTATACATGGAGAGGCTGATAGCTGGGTCCATGGCGTAACAGAAGTGCCTCCTTATTACGTGCAAAATAATGGTTCCTCCACTGACGGTGGGGACCCACGGATGGGCCACCGTATTTTGTGGAAAAATGTTTCCCCATTGCTGGGACCCACTAGCTACATCTTCGCATGCAAGGAAGTGCCTCCTTATCCTCCACTGCGGTCGGGACCCACCTGGTGAAGCATCGTGGCGTTGTCATTACAGTGGCGAACATGTATGTACATATGATCGGTGCTGTCTGCGGGCTGCAGCGATGAACCATGGCCGAGTAAGGAAGGGCACGTGTCATAGTAAGCGCGCATGTAGCATGTCACACAGTCCGGCCGTCAATATCGTGTACATGTCATTACATCCATGGTGCAAGAAAATAAATACGGTCACATACATACATCTGGTGGGGTCTCGGCGCCTACTCACGCATCACGTATGGCAGGGCTCGTGTACATGGAGTGTGGCGCCCCGATTCAATCGTACACTAATCATACACGCAAATGTATGCGATCAAGATCAAGGACTCACGGGAAGATATCACAACACAACTTTAGACACAAATTAAAATAATACAAGCTTTATGTTACAAGCCGAGGGCCTCGAGGCTCGAATACATAAGCTCGAATACACAAGAGTCGCGGAAGCAACAATGTCTGAATCAGACATAAGTTAGACAAGTTTGCCTTAAGAGGCTAGCACAAAGCCCGGGATCTGATCGAAGCAGGCGAGGCCTCCTCACACTGGGATCCTCCTAACTACTCACAGTGGTCGTCGTGGGCTGCCTGCGTAGTAGTAGGCACCTACGGTGTAGTAGTCGTCATCGGCGGTGGCGTCGCTCTGGGCTCCATCGTGCAGTCGCGACAACCGGGTAAAGAAAAGCGGAAAAAGGGAACAAGGCAGCGTGAGTACTCATCCAAAGTACTACATAAGCAAGGAGCTGCACTACATATGCATGGATATATGTGTAAAGGGCCATGTCGGTGGACTGAAGCTATGAAGAGAATAAGAGGGGATAGCTAGTCTTATCGAAGACTACGCTTACGGCAGCCTCCGCCTTGCGACTTTTGCGAGAGTAGGCTGAAGTCCTCCAAGTAGCATCACATAGCAATAATCCTACCGGCGATCCTCCTCGTATCCACGAGAGAGGCGACCACGGGTTATGTCGGCACTTGGAAGGGTGTGTTTTATTAAGTATCCGGTTCTAGTTGTCATAAGGTCAAGTACAACTCCAAGTAGATCACATTACGAAGATCACGGCTATTCGAATAGATTAACTTCCTGCGGTGCACCACATAACCCAACACGCTTGATCCCATTTGGCGGACACACTTTCACAGGTCATGCCCGGCGCGGAAGATCAACACGTCGCAGCCCACCTAGACTCAGCAGAGAGGTCGACCGCGGTCTAAACCTAAGCGCGCGAAGTGCAGGCCCGCCGCCTGAGCACACCTGCACGTTCGTGGGCGGCGAGCAGACCTAGCCTAGTGGCGTTCGGTCCAATCCGGTAGCGCGCCGCTTCGATCGTGGCGTCACGAAGTGCCGGTGATACCACGGCGCGAGTGCCCATATCTTTCCCGTAGTTGGTTAGTGCGTATAGGCCCGTGGCGGACTCAGATCAAATACCAAGATCTCGTTAAGCGTGTTAAGTATCCACGAGCGCCCGGCAGGGGCGAGCCCACCTCTCAACGAGTAGTCTCAACATGCCTGTTGCTCCATACAAAGATCCATCGGAGGGCCGTCGGGACAAAGGTCCTTTCAGCCCCAATCCGTGAATCACTCGCGGGTACTCCTCGAACCGACCGACTTTAATCACTACATGTATCATGTATAAAGTATATAGTATATACCGTGATCACCTCCAGTGATCACGGCCCGATAATATAACGCAATGAGACGGACAAGAATGTAGGGCCCTTGATGGAAAACTAGCATCCTATACTAGGCATGTAGGATTGCGGGTAAAGGTAACAATGATAGTAGCAAGGACAGGTTATGCATCGGGATAGGAATAGCGGAAGCGAGTAACATGCTACACTACTCTAATGCAAGCGGTATAGATAAGAATAAGGCGATATCTAGTGATCAAGGGGGCTTGCCTGGTTGCTCTGGCAAGAGAGAGTCGTCAACTCCGTGGTCGAGCTGAAGTGCGCCCTTGATCTCGAGGTCTACGAAAAGAAATATGAGAGGGGAACACAATAAATAACAAAGCAATCAAAGCATCACAAAGCATAACATGTGTCTGCGGTGCTAGGTGTGCCCTAACGGCGATGGGTGGTACCCGTGAAAGGAAACATCGAGAAAGTATCCCGGTGTTTAGCGTTTTGAACGAGATGAACGGAGGTGAAATGTTGCAGGTTAAGCTATGCTAGGGATGTGTGGCGGACGAACAGGCAGCGTATCGGATCGTCTCGTCGATCTGAGTAACTTTCATGTTCAAAGTATTTTCATCTGAGTTACGGTTAATTTTATATGAATTTTCAAAGTTTAAATGATTTCTAGAATTTATTTAACTTGAATTATAAGCGGTGAAATACTTTGCCACCTAGCACTATTCTAGCCACAATGTATGACAGAGGGCCGGTGGGGCTGGGTTGAACCGATCAACATTTGGTGGTCAACACATGAATAGTAGAAGTGGATCCCACATGTCATAGGCTATACCTAAATAAATAAATAAATACTAACCTAATTAATGGGGTCCACATGTCATCACTAGTAGCTAACCTAAATACTAATTAACCTAAACTAATTGAACATGGGGCCGGCCTCACAAACCACAGAACACACCGCACACACACAACTAGGGGTTGGTTATGTTCTTTGTTAACGAGAAGATAGCCTTTTGTGATTTTCATACGGTTTAATCCATTCATGAAAGGATTTGGTCCAATGGGATAAAATGAAGTTTGTCAAGTATACTTTCTACTCATAATTTTTCTTGGCCTATTAGTAGTTGTTTACCGCTGATTAGAGGTTGTCAAGGGGTTAGTCGGCGTAATATTAAAAGCTAGCCATAGATACTGATAGCATTCAGCTGACAACGATGCGTTGAGCAGCAGCGATCATCGGCATGGCGGGCGGCGAACAACGCCAGCGCCGCGGCGGATGAGGCCGGGCTGCGTTGCGGATCTAGCGGCGGCCTTGGGACTAGCGGAGGCGGCAGCGTCGGCTCTCTGGCGGCGTCTGAGGAAGCTCGGCGGCGTGGCGAGCATGGCCCGGCGGATGGGAGAGGCTGGCGAGGTGCGGGTGTGGAGAACAGCAGGCGAGAGCCAGGGGCATGGCGGTGGGGGCGAAGCGAGGTCGAGGCGGGGGGCGGTGGGCCAGCGGCGAGGAAGCAGCGAGTGCAGCGATGAGAAGCGGCGGTAGGCGGCTCAAACAGCGTCTGTGGGGCTTCGGGCAGAGTCGTGGGCGGAGGCTACATAAGCGAATCAAAGCGGAAAGAATGGGGATTCGGGAAGGAGCTCTGGCCAGCTCGTGGTGTGGTCGAGAAGCGCGGGAGTCAAGGTGGGACCGGAGGAGGCGGCGGCGGCGGCGACGGGTCGGGTCTCGTGGACAAAGGCGGCTCGATCCGATCGATGTAGGTGCTCGACTCGAGCAGCGTCCACGTAGTCGAAGAGGGCGATGGCGGCGGTCCTCACAGGCGCCTTGGCTGGCCATGGGAGGTCGGTGGCCGGCGATGAGAAGCAAGCGGCGAGCATTGGGGGCTTTGGGTTGGCGGAGGAAGCGAATGGAAGGGAAGAAGGAGATAGGGTTGGATCCGGGGGCTCGGGTGCGTTCTTATCCTCCATTGGGAGAGCAGCAGCGGGCCAGCGGGATGGCCGCCCGTGGCTAATCTGTCCATAGACGGCGCATGGTCATCCACGCGCTCGGTGAGCAGAGAAACGAAGAAAAGCGAGAGGGAGGACTTGGGCTAGGCGGTTCGATGGGCTAAGCTAGCAGCTGTTCATCTTGGGCTAAAGTGCATAGTAGTTCGGTTCTTTCTGCATTTACTAATTTCTGTTTTATATTTTCCCTATGTTTTTTTGCTATCAAAACAACTTTTCAAATGTGCCACTTAGCACATAATAACTAAACAATATTTTAAAGCAACTCGAGAAAGTTACAATTTATTTTGAAAAGGTTGGATATCTATTTAAATTGAAACATTAAATTTAATTGTTGCTAACTCAGTTTTAAATAGATAGGGGCATTTTATTAATTCAAAAGATGTTGGGTAATTCATGACAAATAGTTAAGGATTTATTTCAAACCAGCCTACATTTTTGTTTTATTATTTGAAAATTTAATAAATTGACTTGCATTTGATTTTGAATTCGAGTTTGTTTGGATCAAGGTGAGGCTTAGAAAATTAATCGTGATGACATGGCACAATTAAGGTGTAGTTCTGTGGCTTAATTATCCGAGCGTCACAATTCTCCTCCACTACAAGAAATCTCGTCGAGATTTAAGAGTGAAGTTAAAGGGAAGGAATTGGTTATGAAATTCTTGAGTCTTCTCGCTCTTGGTTGCCCTTCGAAGTAGTTGATCCTTTTAGTTGATGTCTTTATTTCTGCTTGGTCATCATGATGAAATCGGCAACCTTTTTTAGGAACTCCATCGTACTACGAAAGAATAAAGGTGGGTATTCGAGAAGAGCGAACGCTGCAAGGTTGACTATCTGGTTAATAACATCGGGAAGGTGGCGGAAAGTAACTCTCGGTTGAAACTTAAGAGATTATCGAGGCAAAGTAAGGAGGTATCATGGGAAGTTTGGCGGGTAGGCAATCGTTCGATGCACGAAGCGAGGCGTGAAAGGGTTCAAAGCAGCGAGAATAAATATTGTGTCGATAACAGAATTGATGATCTCTCGGAAGGTGGCTCGTGAATTACATACGAGGCCATCTTGAAGAACAACCTTGGGAACATGGGGTGTCTGGGAGAGTCAGGTTTCGATCTTGTGGGCCTATGGGTTATGGGTCCACCATGTGGGTTTAAAGTAGGAAAAGGCGTGACATCTTGCGATTATGATAGCAAGACATGGCAGGGAATAACTGTCGGTTATGTAAACAACAACGTCGGTACCAAGGCGAGGGACAAAGAACCATTTTTCTGCTTTCGTTGAGCAGCGGACCAATAGGCAAAGTTCTCATCCATCGGTGGTTCTGGAATGTCATCAACAATAGAAAGCGGTCTTCTTGTGAGTTGTACACGAGGTGTTTACATAAGCAGTGAATTAATACTTCTTAGATCATATAGATCACAACAAGATTAAACAAAACAATAGAAATGAAAAGATGATCATCAGATTAAACAGAACAATGGAAAGAAAAATGTGTTTAAACACATGTTTCAGGGGTATATCATTCCCAAGGACAAGTAGATCATTATATCCATGACAGGATAGAAAGTAGATAACCTTTTAGGTAAGGGAGAGGATTTCATGACATTACCCAAACAACGGTGTTTGGGGTAATTAATAAGGAAATTTTAGCATTGTGCTTCAAATGTTCTTATTGAAAATCAGATTACCACAGACATGCTTCGAGATAGCATTGACATGGTCTTCAAGCAAAGTTCAGACTTTGGATACAGGAAGGATCCATCAGGAACAACTTGTAGAATAAATCTTACAATTTCCTCATGGAAGAATGGACAACCTTGCTAATAAGGAAACTATAACGATGGGTCCCACGGCGGTGTCTTTGGGCATGACATCACCTTTCGGGTCATAAAAGAGCGGTGTTATAACTCTTGGAAAATGTTCCAACCATCATATCGATCGAGATTCAGATCTGATCGGTGTTAGGATACCTCGGACTCGAGGAACAAACTATGGGAGTGAGTTCGAAGCGAGTTCATCATTAAACTAAGGAGAGGATGAGGAGGTGGCTGATGGACTCAGCGACAACTCATCGTGATTTCCAAAAAGATGTATTTCCACAATTATGTGAACATGGAGATATCGTTTGTCAGATCAGATGATATAATGATTTATGCTCGAGCAAAACATACATATTTAAACATTGGTTGAAAGTTGCACCCGAAATATGGGCTCAATAGCACGATCAAGGTTAGAATGGTTATTCGGTAACCATTGGTCTAAGAATGAACTGCCGATCATTAACTTCAAAGCATTAGGGTTGCCAGAAGTATAGAATCCAAACAACACCGTTCACTTGTTGGTACCTGGTTAGAATCAACAGGAACAAGAAAGAATGGTGATGGTGAAGTATTACTTGCATCAATAATTCATAAGAGGTGGTCAAAGTCGCATGACCTTCTTGACAAGACAGATGTTAATACTCAAGGTAAAGAAGAACAATTTTTGGATATACGGAACTCAAGGTACAACACAAAACAAGAACAAGTTTTGTGTTGGAGGGAATATAATAATGTTGTCGGTGTTAACCCAAATCATCAAGGGCAAGGGTGGTATTTCTCATTCGAATTCAATTGATATCCTGGAAGAGCTCAGAATGTTGATGATGATCATGACACATTTGTCGAGAGGTTTCATGAAGATATAATCGCTCATCGGCGACATCAAGCAAAAGGAAGGATGGGCGAAAAGTTATTGTAACCACGGATGCGACACAAACTTCGGAATCAAGCTTGTTGTTTGAGGTGAAGCGGTAAGACAAGGAAGATCGGCGTAAACAGCTCATCATCGAAAGTTGTGCTCTGGGAATAAGAACCAGGTAGCACTGTTTAAAATCGGCATGATAATGATATAGCCAAGCAGGCGAGGAATGGCGTGATCGGTACAAACTTCGTACTTATAGAAGCTTCTTGAAGAGTTGTTGAACGCGATGCGGACTCAGTTCGATTATCGGTGTCTATGAGTGTTTAATAACTCGAGCCCGTGAAAATTGGAATCAATGGGAAGGTAGCACTTGATGAAGAACTCATAAGTTTTGCAGTTCCATGATAATCTCGAGATACCGGGGGTAATACTCGACTGACGGATCAAAGTAGAGGTTGGACTAGGGTAATGCTCTGCGAAGACAAGTACTCTAACTTGTCGAGAAATGGAATCAAGAAGAAAATATGGTGGAACCACGGTTGCAAAGACCAATTACCATATATAAGATGGACTTATACGAATAGGGTTTAGAGAAGCATCCATGATAAGATCAACATCGTGTCCATGGGCATGAGCATAAGGCTCAAGGTCGACTCCACTTCTCGTATACACAACTTTTCATTTACTGCTCTCAGTTAAGAATGTTTAGAGTTTGAAAGTTTAACTAGCGGAATACCAGAAGGTTATGACCCATGAAGACTTTTGGGTTCACAAAAATTAAGGAAGGTATATGTTCAACCCATCGGGGCATCTTAGAAACATATACCACAATCTTTCTAAGATAATTAACTCAAACTCGAAGGCAGAGCATGGTTGAGAGAGCAGAGGATACAATTTACCAAAGGCATTATGTATCCGAGGAAAGGCTCACAAGGTGATTAATTATGAAGGACACTGTCGGATAATAATCCAACAGTGGATATGGTGATCCACAATGGGGCTGATATGAGTGTCGATACCCAATCGAGAGGAAGAAAGATTGCAAATGCATCGGTTTATAGAACATCTGAATAATTCAACGTTTAATTAGCAAAGTAAATATGAATTTCAAGGGATCAGGAGCAAATGCTCTGATCAAGGATGGATAAGCTGAATAGACTTAGGGGTACAATCGACGGCAATTTGATTGGTCGATAACCAGCTCATGTTTAAAATGGCGTCGAGCGGAAGGATGAATTCTAGGATCTGTTTGAGGATTGCGAGCATTACGCAACAAATCGAATCAATGGACTCAAAATGATAATGACAATGGATGCCAACAAGATTACTAGACTTATGGGATTAACCATAATGCAAGTAATCAAAATTTCGAACAATAGGATGCTCGGGATTTTCAAAAGATCGAATGGTTTTAGGATTGGTGACATACATGAATCAAGCTGGGGATGGCGGATATTCGGTAAGTGCGAGAAATTATCCGTAGAGGTATTCATGTAGCAAAAAGAACTGCAAGGCAATAGGCATAAAGTATTCTCGGAACATTAGAGAATTTGGGTATCTTGTAATAACAAGATTAGCTGGGAATAAAAGTAGAAACGGCAGTGTAAGTATTTATCCATAGGGATGTTTGATTGGTAGGGAATTGCAAAAGCGATAGGCACAAGGTCTCGAGAGAATATCGGAGAGTATCTTCAAATTTGTAACATCCCAAATTTCCTATTTGGAATGTTTTACAATTATTAGCTAAGCATCTATGCATTCTGTTTGAATTTGAGTGGCATTTGAAGTTTGAAGTTTTGGGAGTTGTTGGAATTGAATTCAAATTTTGGCAGTGGAAATTTATTTCAAAACTATGCCTGATAAATACTTGAGAAAAAGTATGAGAGGAGTAAACATGACACTCCAAAAATATCAGAGGAAAAACATTGCCAAAAGGTTTGAATTCAAATTTGAGTTTTATTTGAATTTTGAAAAAAATGAATTTTTATAAAGTTTGGATTTTGCCCCTGGAAAAATGTTCAAATGATAGGGCATATTCCCCTGATCATTTTGATATATATATATGTCCTATATAGAATATTTATATTTTATATATTTATTCTCTGTTTTATTTTCAAAAAAAAATGGAAAAAAAAAGACCCGAGGCGCCCGGCCGAACCATTGTGCCCAGCCCGGCCTAGGTAGCCCACCGTGGCCCGGCCAGTGGCACCAGGCTTGACCCAGTCTGAGCTGACCAAGCCCCCTCGCCCAGAACGGTTAGCCCTCGGCCAACGGCCAGCGCCCTCCCTCTCTCCCGACAGGCGGGCCCCCACCTCCTCTTCCCTGCCCGCCACCAGCCAGCGCCGCCATCTCGCCGGATCCGCGGATCCGGGATTCCATGTGATCTCTCCCCCGATTGCCCCTCGTCCAAGGCAGGCCCCCCTCTAAATACCCTCCCCTCACCCCATTCCCCTCTCGCCCCCTCACTGGCGCCCTCCTCCTCCCATAAAGCCCGCTTGAGCCGAGGCGCCGCCGCCGCCATTAGCCACCCAGGCTCGCCCGGTCACCCCGAGCTCCTGCCCACAAACCACTTCCCTCTTGCCCGCACCATGAGCTCCCTTCGTCGCCCCGACCACCGGGCCGGAGCACTCGCCGCCGAAACCCGTCGCCCGTCGCCGTCGATGCGTCGCGGAGTTCCCCTCGCCGTCCGATCTGGTTCAGCAGTTAGGATTAGAACCCGAAGGGTATGTTTTATTATTAGGTTTAGTTATAAAAAACCGGTTCAGATCGGTTTAGTTGGATTAGTTAGGTTTTATTTGAGCGGCCGATTCGTTTTAAACCCTAGGGATCGTTTAGTTATAATCGTGAAGCGTTGAATAGGCCCACTAGCCCGTTTTATTTATTTTCGTTTTCAGTTTAACAGAATAGTTTCAGATTTGAAAAATTCATATCTTTTAATCTACTTAATATTTTTAAGTGATTCTTTTTTGTTGGTTTTGCAAATTTCTTATAGTTTCTGTAGAAAATATAATTAGCCATATTAAAATTATTTAGAATTGCTATATTTTAGATTTAGTCAGAATAGTAAATCTGCTATAAAATGAGTTAGAATATTTTTTTAATGATTCTTTTGTCACAACTTTGTTTTGACATCACCTAACCGTATAGGAATTTATTTGGGAATTTTAGGATTAGTAAAAAATAGTTTTAATCAGAATCATGTTATTCTTAATTAATTAACTAGCTACTGTTTTCCTATTGTTTTAGTTAGCAAATAATTTTATTTTTCATATGTGATAGATTATTCTAGGTTAGTTCCTATCACTTTAGAGCATGATGTTTTATTTATAATAAATAAAACTTTTATTTTATTTTCTTACTAAAATTTGCTTTAGGCCTAATAGGAGTTTCATAATGGATTTTAAGGTGATTCTTTTTGCTCCTAGTTGCATAATGCATTCTTTTCTGTTAAGTTAACATAAACCCATGCTTAGGTCATGTTAAGAAAATTTTTGTTATGTAAAACTATTTTTGGTTGTTGCTTGAAGTAGGAAAACTTTGAGTTGGATTTCTTCGAGTTTTCCTTTGGGTTTTGATTCGTTTGTTTGGTGTGTTTCATATTACTATGCTGTTATGTAAGTGATCATTGTTGTAAGCTTATTGTGATTATTGTTTGCCTCGGTAGAATTTCCGGTCTGAAGCTTGCTACCACGGGTCCCTAGCTTACGAAGATCGTCGGCAAGGCAAGTCATTGATCATGTTTTCTTTACAATACCCATGTTTTGTTGCATTAGAATTATACCTCCCACCATGCATGCGATGGTTGAAATTTGAAGTTATGTTCTTGAGTAGTATCATGAGGTAGGATGAACCCAATTCCTTGTTACCATGACACGGAACGAAGTAGTTTACTTTTGCTATGCTCGTGAAGCGGGGTTGGTTGAGTGAATTCATAAGAAAGATGTGAGAGTCAAGATGATGACAACCCATGAACTTCAAGCTCAAGATGGACTTGAATTCACTCTTGGGTGGAGGGCGGTTGGCGGGCACACTGGAGAACCCAGTGGTTGGCGGGATGCATGGAGAAGTGCCATGACATCTTGAGCTTCACCCAGCCACGAAGAGGCGGATGTATACCCCATTGACGGAAGCTTACATGCAGCCGCAAGCCATTATGGGCTCTGGCTTGGTCAACCCTAGTTGTGACTCTGGCTGGGCCGGTACTACGAGATGTAGAAGAGCGGTAGGATTGGATGGGTACGGCGGTGGCGAAGAACTCTTGGAAGACCTGTTTACGTTCGTCCCGTCTTCAAACACCATGAAGTCGAAGACTTAAAAGGAGGAGCGAATCTTGCGGGTAAAGTCATAAACCTCTGCAGAGAAAAGATCTAATCGATTAGCCGTGTCCCGATTCACGGACAAGTTGAGCCTCTGGAACTTGGAAGTATTGAAATCTCAACATTGTAACTAATAAATTAATTGAGGGTTATGACTTAATAATTTGGGGATGAGACATTGGTTGGTGGAACCATCTCAATAACTACCAACAATTTTGTAGTATTTGCAAACAAGTCCATTGTATAGGGAAAAAGCGGCTTTTGCAAAATGATGAAACTTAGAGCCCCTGAGCCAAATTGCATATAGTATTAGTGTTATTATTGTTATTCTCTCTTCATGACTTGCCGGCATATTCAAAATGCTGACCTACAGCTGCAACGTCTTATGTTGTAGAGGAGTATTCGATCGGGATTGAGGTTACGATCCGGCGCTTGGCGATTGCCCTTTGGAGTCGGATGGACTCGCTATTCTTCTCACGCTTCCGCAGCTTACTTAGTTTATTTCTCATGAGTTGGCCTTGGCGAATTTATTCTATTGTAATAAAGACTCTATATGAGAATCGTGTAATAAATTCAGGTGTGATTGAACTTTGATTATTTCATCAATGTCTTGTGAGTGCAGCATGATCTTGGGATGAATGCAGACCACGAGAGACTTGACCGATTTTGGGTCGGTAAGCTACTGAGAGATAGTATCGAGCCTGCGCTGACCGTAGGGCGTAACCCCTAGGATCGGAAAGCCATAGGAAGAGACTATTTATTTTATATCCTTATCATTCCGTAATTCTCCTGTTCATTTAAACTTCTCTCCGATTTTCAACATTCTAGATGGCGTCGAGTTCACCCAGTTTTGCTACGGAGTTTTGCGGCCGGATGAGGCGATGCCCTTGGCGGAAGCTGGTCGAGATGGTGAAGAAGCTGAAGATTGCTCGCCCTCGATCACGGGAAGCCTACCAATGCGCTTCCGATGGATACCCTTCTGAGGATCGAGGTGCACATTCGAGAGAACCCGGAGGCATCTGAGCAATTGACTTTGAGTTTACCGACTTCAAGCTGGATCCTCGGAAGGACATGGCGATTTATCGTGCACTTGGACATCTCGAGAGAAATCTGAGGCGAGCTCGATCCATCGAGACCTCGCCATGGTTTCTCATGAGCAAGGAATGGAGATATCATCCGTCTGTGAGGGCGACTCCATTCTCTCTTATGTCAAGACTTGGAGTGTCTCCTCGGGAAGCGGAGATCCGGACTACGCCCGTAACTTCGAAGGTACGAGGAGGCTGTTGTTACGTGAGCTGGGCTGGAGGAGAAGGCACCGCAGACTTCCTTGACCATGAGGAAGAAATCGCGGACTTCATGGAAGAGTCGGCGACACGAAGATGAAGCTTGCGCATTAGAGGAAAAGATGGACTTGGAGAGGACCTTTTCGAGTGGAGATGGCGGACCTCTCGTGAGCAATGACCAGGATTATGAAGGAGTTCCTTTGGAGAAAGCCGCAAGAGGAGGCGCCGCGAGAGAGCGCCACATCGGAGGACATCGCACGAGAGGCGCAAGGATAATTGATGAAGACATTTAGTCGACTACCATGTTATTTTTACTTTTTGTCGATCAGTTAGGCGATATTTTCGATTAGTCGTGAGCTTTTATGTCGAGATTGAACCATGTTTGAGTGGAATGAATAAATGATTGGTGTGATTATGATTGTGCATTCATATGGGTAGTGATATTTTCTCATTAGACCATTGTTCTATTCTAATTTTCTCATCCACTCCAAAACACGGATGCCTCCGAGGGCGTGACACGGTCTCAACTTTCCGCGGAGCTCACCCAGGTACTCCGGCGAGAATGCCCTCATGCGAGATGCTCATCGAACGAACAACAACAACAATCCATCCGCCACCACCCCTGTTGACAACTTGACTCGGTTCCTAAGACTGAATCCGCGGTGTTCTCTAGCAGCTTAGCCGATTGTGGCCGATGATTGGCTCGCAAGGTCGGAAGAAGAGTTAATCAACATTGGATGCAGTCGATCTCGAGAGAAGGTGCGCTTTGCCGCATCAACTTGATGGACCTGCAGCTTCTTGGTGGGAGAACTACGCCACTTATCCCATCGGCACCATCACGTGGGATCGGTTCCAGCGAGCTTTCGCACGCTCATGTTTCATTTGGAGCCATGAGTGCGAAGAAGCGTGAGTTCCGCAACTTCGCCCGAGGAACCGTCTTGTGGCGCGATGCGTGGATGAGATCAACAAGTTAGCTCGCTATGCCGGATGATGTGGCCACAGATGCATAAGCAGGAGAAGTTTCTCGAGGACTCAATGGCAGCTGGGAATGCAACTTATGGTGGCTACCTTCACCAACTACGAGGAGCTGGTAGACAAGGCCACCATACTTGAAGGCAAGCAGCAGCAGATTGATAGCCATAGCGGAAGTACAGCCGAGGAAGTACAGCTCGGGAGCTCGGCGAAGCCCGTTATGCCCCATACTCGGAGGGCATAACCATCACAACCATGGAGGACATAACCATGGAGGAAATGGGAACAACGCAACAACAGGACAACAAGTCGGGCAATGGAAATGGCAACGGCATAAATCGTCCTGCCCGGCTCCGAAGGATCAGGTCACATCACTGTTTCAAGTGCGGAAAACAGGGCACTATACCACCGACTGCCCGAGGCCAAGCGGAGGAATGGAAGCGGCAATGGAAGCTCAGCAAAAAGCCCAACCCTTTCCCTCGTGCTCGGGTGAACCACATTGGCGTGGAGGGCGTCTATGATCAGCGGAACCACGATGGTTGGTAAGTTTTATTGAATTCATGT
>JAHIAM010012325.1:0-34485 GCA_021605205.1 Aegilops longissima
CACCCTCACCAATTCCTTGATGAAGCCGAGGACAACTCGGAGCCACCAAGAGGTTCGCACTCATCGCTGCATTTTATCTTTTATTCGATCTCACGGGCTGCGGTGCTCGATCTGAGCGGAACATGGCGTGTCTCCATCGGCGCCGTCCGCCACATCATCCATGGTGTCTCTCCCCATGTCGTTGCTTCCTTGGCGGCGACTCCCCTATGACACTAAGCTGCAGCTGCTCGGCTCTCGCTTCGTCTTCTGGCTCTGTTCTTCTTGTCGGTCGCGCTTCTTTGCCCTGCTCCTGCTTCGTTCGTCTGCTGCTCTACTCTTGCTCTCGCTTGCGCTGCTGCTGCTTGCCGACCTCCGGCAGCTCTGGGAGTTCTTGCTTTAGCACTCACTCGCGGTGCTCTTGCCGACTTGCTCTCTGCTAGTGCGTTCCCTGCTCGGCGTCTGCTGATTTAGATCACTGCTTCTCTGCTACTAGTGCTCGACGCCCTAAACATCTATTGCAATGCTCTATTACTAGTTCAATCAGTTTCAGCGATAAAATTCAGTTTATTGTGAAGTTCATTTTCTTTTGTTAAGTTCGAGTGAACAGTACTTGACATCTGTCGGAGCGGGCGCGGCTGATGCGTTTACATCTAGCACTTTTTGGTGATGTATTTTACATCATCTATTGCAGATGATATTAGGGTCCCCTTAGATTAACGTTGTATGTCTTGTCATGCTTCAGCCTCGTCGCCGTACACCTTAGAGGAGCTGCTCCAGCAGCAGAACTGTCCATCACAGGTGAGCAGTACCCTCGGCGCCGTTTCGAGGCCTCGGATCTTCTTCCCGCCTCCAAGCAGTCACACCAGACATCATCACCATCCTCCACGTCTAACCCAATGATCTTTGAGGTCCACAAGGCTATGCCAAAGAGGCTGTACACTCGTCGCATCACTTTGTTTCTCCATTCCTCTGTTCTTCCAATTCATGTGAGCCAAACACCAGGGTTGGCTGAAATCCTATGTTTCCAAATGCTCTGTTTTGCACGTGCATTCCTATCCTATTCTGTGTTTTCCTGTCCCTGCATTTATAGAATCCTCCAATTCTAAGGAGCCCTTATAGATTTACTTCATTTTAGATAGGCGTCAAAAAACTCTGTGTGTTATGTCTTGCTCCGCTGCCGTCATCCACCACCAGGGTGCACCATCGACGAAGCGTTCCTTGCAGCGAAGATCCCCCACACTTTCTTTCGCGCCTCAGATCATCTTCCCATTGCGGCAGCCCATGCCATGCATTACCATCATCGGTGAGCGAGATGAACACGAGGACTACGATTCGGAAGAGAGGTCAGATCTTTCATGTTTGCTTCGTTATACATCGGTTATTATTACGCTACTTTATCGTTCAATCTTGAGTTTTGAATTGCCCATGGGTCTCATATCGAGCCGACCTGAATAGTATCTATCTACTATCTGGTTCATCAGGGGTCTTCTATGTGGTTCATGTTGGGTGGGCAACAAACAATAGATGATCCATTGTCTATCTTTTAAGCGAAGCTATAATCTACGCTATTATTAGTTTTGGATCCATCCACTCGTTTGCTACCATCGGTCTTGATTTTTGCATGCACCCTTAGGCCTTACAAAATCTAACTATTTTATTATTATGCATGTGGGATATTGTACACAATCGTCTTGAACATGTAGAGAAAAAGAAGACCATTGCATGCAAATATAATGTCATCTGACGCAGCTCCATGGTGGGTAAGTGCCCCCCCCTCATGCATTACAGTTGTATTCTAGAGGAAGACAAGCTGTTCGGATGGAGATTCGGAAGGAGCCGACGCACTTTTTTACCACACAGGTGTTTGCTCTAACCTGAGCATCTGATGTTGGTCATATCATGCATATGGTGCCTTGCATTGCTTACATTATACATCTTATATGTCATCGACTTAGTTTAGATTTGCTTTGTGTGAATGCCACTGTTTGGTTTCTATATCATACTTCCACCATTCCTAAATATTTGTCTTTTAGAGATTTCAACAAGTGACTACATCTGGAACAAATGAGTGAATCTACACTCTAAAATATGTCTATATACATCGTATGTGGTAGTCCATTTGAAATCTCTAGAAAGACAAATATTTAAGAATGGAAAGATATATAGGAATATGCAATGCCATTTTCTTTAGCGGGCATCATATCGTGAATCATGCAATGCCATCCCGTTTAGCAGTCATCGTATATGTGAATTGTATCGTGCCATATTTTTTCCATAATGTATTCCATTTGTCAACAATGTTTATACATTCATCTACTCTTCCGTGCATCAGCCATTTGAGTCGGTCATGGGAAAATCGGGTGAAAACAATGTCTTACGAGCAGTCGATGCTACATCGATCTGATTTCTTCTTTGATTCTGAATAGCTCCTTGAGGAGGATTAGAGAGAGATGACTAGTCGTATCCCCCAGGTGCATGCTCTAACTTGGCTGGGTTATATTGCTCATATCATGCATATGGTGTCTTGCATTGCCATGCCATCTGCTTAGATTAGACATGCTTTGTGTGAATGCCTCTGTTTGCTTTCTATATTAGATATGTGAATTATGCAATGCCATGTTTTCAGCCGGTTATCATATATGTGAATTATGCACGCCATGGGCAGGCATCATATATGTGAATTATCTCATGCCATCTTTTTTTCATTCGTATTCCATTTGTCGAAAATCTGTGATATTGAACTACTCTTTATGTGTATCAGCCATTTGAGCGGTTATGGAAAAATCTTGAGTGAAAACAAGGTCTTGAGCGAGCAATGGTACTGTTGAAGCATATATGTCGATGGTTACGAGGGAGCTCCTCGGAGGAGGATTGAGAGCAGGATGACCAGTCCTATATCCCACAGGTGTATGCTCTAAGTTGCGATGTTTATATTTCTCATATGATGCATATGGTGTCTTGCATTGCTTAGTTTAGACATCATATGCACAATATTGAAGTTCTATCTGCTTAGTTTAGAGATCATACATGCAGTGTCATTGCTTAGTATATGAATCAATTATGTCAATTATATCATGCCATCCTGTATACTTAGACAACATGTATGTGAATTATTTCATCCGACCTATTTTAGAAAGACATCATATAGTTTTGTCATGTCATCTGTTTAGGTACTCATCATATGTTGAATTATGCCATTATATCCTGTTAAGTTATCCATCATATATCTGAAGCTGTGTCATGCTATGTTGTTTAGTTAGGCATCATATATGTGAAATTGTGTCATGTTGTCTTGTTTGGTTAGGCAACATATATGTGAATTACCACATCTTTCTATCATAAAGCTATACGTTCAATTTCTTTTCTTGTTTATCAGCCATTTGAATTGGAGGGGTGATGGCAGTATCTAAGGGAGCAAAACCCGTTCTTCACAAAAGCAGTGCTACCGTCGATGCAGATAGAGCCATGGTTGCCTTGGCCCACAAACTAGCCCTACCACATAATCGAGACTCTTCAGATTGCACACTTACACGTTGGCGAGAGAACCAGTTACAACCCATCTAACAGCAACCCGGTGGATAGTAACCCACTTATAGTTGACAAAGCACCATGTCCACCACAGTACCCCCACACGAGCAGTTTGTAAAGCTCTGCGATTGCCCAAACACGAAGGCCACCACATAACCCAAACTCCACGTTTAAGCGAGAAGAAACAACTGTTCTCGGGTCAGATTCGTAGCTATGGTCCATACTCCTTTATTGTTGCATCACTGTTTACTCATACCAACTACTTTCGAATTTGAAGGATCAATTGAAACTCCAATGGCGCAATGGTATGTTTTAAACCTATTTCTTTAGCTGGATTGATGTTCTAACTTCTTGCTCTATGTTGATTTCAGTTTAAGTTGTATAAACAGTTATGTTCTCATGTGATGCACATTACAAGTGTTGCCAATGTTGTGTAGTTTCTCACACTTATATTCTGTCTATGTTGTTGTGTCTTAAAACATATGAGTTGAACTACGTCTCTATCTTGATTAGGGAACATAAACTAGAATGATATGGACAATCGTGACCATAGTACATAGATATATGTTTGTTTCATCTTGTTATCCTGTCCACCTTACTATTGAACGGTTTACCAAAATGAGTTTACGTATACTACAAGCTAAACCTGTGATGTATGCCTTGTTTCTCTTATAGTATGCAAACAAAATATTGGAGAAGAGCACCCCACTATGCAATGGTAGAGAAAGTAATGAGATAAG
Organism: Aegilops longissima; assembly: GCA_021605205.1. Lineage (NCBI taxonomy): Eukaryota > Viridiplantae > Streptophyta > Magnoliopsida > Poales > Poaceae > Aegilops > Aegilops longissima. The sequence continues at coordinate 4,248 of JAHIAM010012325.1, forward strand.
GTTCAAGATAGTGAGACAACCTGTTGGTCTCAAGAAAGGTGATAAAGCGATCTTGTAGGCGGTGAAAACCCCGAGTCCTGAATTGATGTAGTGTTCAAATTCTTGGCGATGCGGCACAAGCTCTTCGAACTTCGCTGCTGAATCACTTGACTTCTTGAGTCTCAGCTACAAGCTGAAAGGCATCGATCGGTGTCTTTGCGGCAAAAGCGAAGGGAGAGGAAGTCCTGCGAAATTCAGATCGTACTTTCTTATGCAAGCAATATGTTGGAGGATTTAAGCGCCAAACAAGAGAAAGTTAATAAGCTTGCTAAGCATCTTGCGAGAATTATGGGTACCGGATATTGTTTCTTGAACTCTTGAAGTGGTTTGATTCGGACTTGTTTCTTTGTGGCGTTTGTATGCTGCTTTGTTCCTATATTTGCCTTGGTGGCGAACTTTGATGCCCGATGGATGTAATATGATTAATAGCCGTGATAGCCTGCATAAGTTGCTTGCTTATTTATTTCCTTGTTGTCTTGTTTATTTGTTTGCTTGTAGTCGATGCGAGTTCTTTTTCGCGGTTTGCTAGTGGCTGCAATAACCTATTTTTTAAAACTAGGCCACAATAACCATGGGCTAATATTTCTTTGTAGTGACCTTTGGGCCTCCTACGGCTGTAGAAAGCGATGGGCCTTCTATGGGCCGTAGAAAGCGATAGGCCTTCTACGGGCCGTAGAAACAATGGGCCTTCTGGTAGCGTATCATCAATGGGCCTTATCTACGATGCGTATGATCGTTTGGCGAAACATGGGCTAATAACGAGGCGCATTATGGCGTAAGCGGGCTAGAGTTGGAATCGTCCGTTCATGGGCCAACCATAACGAGGCCATTGTTAATAGGCCGTGTTGATGGCTATAAGCGGCCCAATGTATTAACGGACCACAAGCGGGCGTTGTAACCCGGGCTGAATTTGGCCCTAAGTAGAAAATAGCGATGCTAGTAAGTAGCCGAATGCTGCAAATGAGCCCAAGAATAAATGGCGCTTAGAAGGCGAAAGTTAACTTGGGCTGAAACAATAGCGGAATAACGGGCCGTTAATGGGTATAAAGTGATACCTTTGTTCATTACGGGCCGAGTTTCACCGCAGGCCGTTAATGGGTGTAAAGTGATACCTTTGATTCATTCGGGCGGTTTCACCACGGGCCATTAATAGGCCAAGAGTTACATAGGGCCTCATATGGGCGAAAGGCGTCATGGGCCATAGATGGGCGGAAGTGAAGCAGAATGGAATCATATTGGATGGCGGATGATGCTCTTGGGCCCTAATCGGATAGGCGTAGCGGGCCTTGGATTAGCGAGTGTAAATGGGCTATATGTGAACATGTGGTTAACGGGCTTTCCATGGGCGGCCCGCCTCTGCTGACCAAGTAAAGCGGGCGGCCTTTTCATAGGAATGGGCCTCTGTTGGGCCATGCCACGTGTCGGCGTATCATAAGCGCTTACATCCAATGAGTGGATGACATCGTCCCAGCGATGAGTGACACGTGTTCCCTCCGACCAATGATGATTTTACATGTGGAAAATCCCCATTGGTCGGGCTGATACGGTTATCGGATCCAAAACCCGACCCGATAACAACGGCGTTCCGTTACGGTGGATGCCACATGTCGGTCACCCTTGGCGAAAGCACTTCTATAGCGTGATTTATCGTCATGGAAGTGGACACTTCGTGATGATAATTTTGGTAATGTCATGGAACACTTCTCTGACGACACGGTATGACTATCTTGATTACGTCATAAAATTGTCATGGATGTACATGCATGACAAAAAAGGCGACCTCTTGTGACAAACACGTTCATCACGGAAGTGTATTTTTTGTAGTGATTACTTAAGAACTCCCACTTAGATAGACATCCCTCTAATCATCTAAGTGATCATGTGATCCATATCAACTAAACCATGTCCGATCATCCGTGAGATGGAGTAGTTTTCAATGGTGAACATCACTATGTTGATCATATCTACTATATGATTCACGCTCGACCTTCGGTCTCGGTGTTCGAGGCCATATCGCATATGCTAGGCTCGTCAAGTTTAACCCTAGTATTCTCGTGTCAAAACTGGCTTGAACCCATTGTATGTGAGCGTGGAGCTTATCACACCGATCATCACGTGGTGTCTCAACACGAAGAAGCTGTCATGCAATGGTGCATACTCGGAGAACACTTGTACCTTAAAATTTAGTGAGAGATCATCTTATAATGCTATCGCTATACTAAGAAAAATAAGATGCATAAAGGATAAACATCACATGCAATCAATATAAGTGATATGATATGGCCATCATCATCTTGTGCCTTTGATGTCCATCTCCAAAGCAAATCATGATCACCATCGTCACGACTTGACACCTTGATCTTCATCGAATCATCATTGTCGTCTAGCCAACTATTGCTTCTCGACTATCGCTACCGCTTAGTGATAAAGTAAAGCAATTACATAGCGATTGCATTTCATACAATAAGCGACAACCATATGGCTCTGCCGATTGCCGATATTGTTACAAAACAAGATCATCTCATACAACAATTTATATATCATCATGTCTTGACCATATCACATCACAGCAAGCCTGCAAAAACAAGTTAGGCGTCCTCTACTTTGTTGTTGCAAGTTTTACGATGGCTGCTACGGGCTTCTAACATTCTTACCTCGCATCAAAAGCACAATGATTTTTACGTCAAGTGTGTTGTTTTAACCTTCAACAAGGACGGGCGTAGTCACACTCGATTCAACTAAAGTTGGAGAAGCAGACACCCACTAGCCACACGTGTGCAAAAGCACGGCGGTAGAACAAGTCTCATGAGCGTGGTCATGTAATGTCGATCTGGGCGCTTCATCCAACAATACCACGGAATCAAAGTATGACATGTTGGTAAGCGGTATGACTATTATAGCCCACAACTCTTTGTGTTCTACTCGTGCATATAACATCTACGCATAGACACGGCTCGATACCCTTTGTTGGGGAGCAGGTATTTCAAAAATTTCCTACGATCACGCAAGATCTATCTAAGAGATGCATAACAGAGCGAGAGAGTGTGTCCACGTACCCTTGTGGGCCGGAGCGGGCGTTAAGTAACATGGTTGATGTAGTCGAGCGTCTTGGCGATCCAACCAATCAAATACCAAGCATACGGCACCTCCGTGATCTGCACACATTCAGCTCGGTGGCGTCCCTCGAACTCTTGATCCAGGCGAGGCGAGGAGAGTTTACGTCGACCTGGACGGCGTGATGATGGTGATGATGAAGTTACCGACCACGAGGGCCGCTAAGCACTACAACAATATGACCGAGGTGGAAAATTATGGAGGGGGCACCGCTGCGGCTAAACAATCAACTTGTGTGTCTATGGGGTGTCCCTTCCCTTATAAAGGAGGCGGAGGAGGGCGGCCGGCCTCAAGGTGCGCCCAAGGGGAATCCTACTCCAACTAGGAGTAGGTTCCCCCTTCTCTCAACTAGGAGGGAAGGAAGGGAAGAGGAGAGAAGGAAGGGGTGGCCCCCTCCCAGTCGGATTGAGCTTGGGGCGCCCTCCTCTTGGCCTTCTCATCTCTCTTCCACTAAAGCCCATGTAGGCCCATTAAGCCCCGGGGTTCCGGTAACCTCCGGTACTCCGGAAAATGCCGAACTCATCGAAACCTTTCCGATGTCCAAACATAGCCTTCCAATATATCGATCTTTATGTCTCGACCATTTGAGACTCCTCGTCATATCCGTTATCATATCGGGACTCCAGAACAACCTTGATACATCAAAACACATAAACTCATAATAACAATGCGTCATCGAGCGTTAAGCGTGCGAACCCTACGGGTTCGAGAACTATGTAGACATGACCGAGGCTCATCTCCGTGCAATAACCAATAGCGGAACTTGGATGCTCATATGGGCTCCCGGATATTCTATGAAGATCTTTATCGGTCAAACCGCATAACAACATCGTTGTTCCCTTTGTCATCGGTATCTTACTTGCGAGATTCGATCGTCGGTAATACCTAGTTCAATCTCGTTCTGGAAAGTCTCTTTACTCATTGTAATGCCTCATCCTGCTCATTAGTCACATTGCTTGCAAGGCTTATAGTGATGTGCATTACGGAGGAGCCGAGATACCTCTCCGACAATGGAGTGACAAATCCTAATCTCGATCTATGCCAACTCAACAAACACCATCGGATACACCTATAGAGCATGTTTATAATCACCCGGTTACATTGTGATGTTTGATAGCACACTAAGTGTTCCTCCGGTATTGAGGAGTTGCATAATCTCATAGTCATAGAACATGTATAAGTCATGAAGAAAGCAATAGGAAAAAACTAAGCGATCATAGTGCTAAGCTAACGGATGGGTCTTGTCAATCACATCATTCTCTAATGATGTGATCCCGTTAATCGAATGACAACTCATGTCTATGTCTAGGAAACTTAACCATCTTTGATTAACGAGCTAGTCAAGTAGAGGCATACTAGTGACACTCTGTTTGTCTATGTATTCACACATGTACTAAGTTTCCGGTTAATACAATTCTAGCATGAATAATAAACATTTATCATGATATAAGGAAATATAAATAACAAATTTATTATTGCCTCTAGGGCATATTTCCTTCAAATCTGAAGGTGGAGATTAGAGCACAATTATGTACAACCTTGAATATAATGGCGGTGTCAGGACCCGATCCTAAGTCACACCGATCTATCATGTAACACATCATATCACTTTGCGGCCTCACACGGCATCCCCACAGGTGCCACGACTGGCCGGGATCGTTTAGCCTTTTGGCTCACATATATGATAGTGTCGCTGGCATCCATATGACAAGAACCCAGTCCGACATGACTAGTCATAAACCCAATGTGGCACTAACTTACGAGGACAGGCATACATGACCCATCAGCGAGCGTGTCGGTCATCGAGCTAGTGAATCCGGGCTGTAGCAGGTGGGCTAACGGACTCAGAGAATCCGGGCTGTAGTAGGCTAAGAACTACGGTAGACACGCGTGACATTTCCCGAAGAACGGATCTGAGAGCGAAGAAGGACACATGTCGGCTAGCCTAAGTGTTGGAGCGGTAGCAAGCTACCATGGCTCGATGGAAGCACTAGGAGACATTTCCGATGAAGAGGCTACCAAGGATAAACAACTAGGTTGTCGGATCCCACACATACCAAGCATTTCAAATCATACACACAATATGCTCGATATGTGGAAATACAACATGGCATCACAACAAAACTATACAACTCAAAGTATGTATTCATTAGGCTTGAGGCCAAGTATTACAAACATGGGTCTCATGACCCAACATACTGAAACATACAAGCAACAAGCGGAAGCATAAACATGTCTGAGTACAGACATCTACAAATGAAAAAGGTGAGAAGCGACTATCTACAAGACCCTCCCAAGGGTTCAAGATCATAGCTGAGGTAACAAGCTACTAAATGAAGTCCAAGCGGAACTACTAGTGAGACATATGTCTCATCGCAAAACATAAATTAAGCAAACATGAGTACAAAGGTACTCGGCAAGACTTACATCAGATCCTATCATACATGCATTAGTATCAAGAAGGCAATGTGGGGTTTAGTTGCAGACAAGCCAGCTTTGACTTAGTGGCTATCCTATTCTCGACTCTGAGTAAGTTCTTTGAGGTAGGAAAGCGCTACGAGTCCACTAATCACCACATGAATACACTACTATGGATTCATTCCGTCTCCCTACAAGAAGGCCACCCATAGCACTCACACTTGTCTTGAGCATTTTAGAGTATCCACTTTAAGTTGTCTATGTCCACCGTAAGCATCCAAGAAGTCCATAGCAGCGGACCCGGCTATTGAATAGATCATGTTAACCTGCGGTGTACTTCTTCACACGCTCTAGCCACTTACCGCCATGTACCGCCATGTATCTTGGCAACCTTCAAGAGCTTTGGCGAGGTGTCGGCCACGACTGACTAACCACATAAGACTCTAGTCGGTTTATCGCCTATTGGGTTCCATCCAAGGAGATCCAGCAGGGGTTTCACTCACGGCCCCCAAGCGATGTGTCGAGGTTCCCAAGCCCACCTCGCGGATGGATCTATGCTTGGTACACCATGCCATGGTGCCTAGTCATCCCAAGTCCACCACCGGGTGCCACTTTCGATGAAAAATAGCACTACCTACAAACACGAAACTAGTTGCAACTCTAGGAGGAGATCAAAGCGGTTAGTAAGTCGAGAGAGCTTGGGCGCCGGAGCCCAATGTGTGGTAGTAGCTAGTCATTGGACAAGTTACATAGAACTCAGTTCTTAAGGGCGATCGCAATGAGACAACCCACCATGTACTCCTACATGGCCTCTCACCTACCTTTACCAAATCATGGTCGCAGCAACTCTCGGCATCGAACATGGCATAACACTCCAATTTATTCATAATGAATCAGACGACACAACTCTAAGCAATAGCAGGCATCACATGGTAGGAGCACAACATGGCTCAATCAACTCCTACACATGCTAGTGGGTTTCAACTATTTCTTGTGGCAATGACGAGGTCATGCGAGAGGAATGGGTTCAACTACCAGAGCATAAAGTAGCAGTTCAATCGTTGTTGTCCTAATGCAATAAAAGAAAGCGATGGCGAGAGGTGGGATGTATCGGAATGAACAAGGGGTTTTGCTTGCTGGTAGATCAACGGGGAGGCAATGCTTTTACGACAGTTCTGGAGCGGTCTCCGGGCAGGACCTATGGAGAAGGGCGGTGCCGACAATCAAAACACAATCATATGCAACAATATGATGCATGAACATGGCATGTAGATGTGATGTGGTTTGTGCTAATGCAACCAGACAACTAGTTCAATGGAGCTCATCTGAATCAAGGATTCAAATGAAACTCAAACTTAAGCATTTAAATGCCATTTATGTGTTTTCACTTATACAGTAGGTATAAGTTGATTTTCCGTGCATGAAACTGGTACAGATGGATAGATTGAATTTTTCTGATAATTTTTCATATATAAATTATTTCAATCTGAGCTACGGTTGAATTTCTGTGAATTTTTGAAGTTTTGCTAATTTTTTGGAATTTCCAAAATTATTTAAACCCAGAAAGTCAATTACTGCGTCATGCTTGCATCAGCAGGTCAACAGCGCTGACCAAGTCAAAACTGACTCGTGGGGACCACCGTCGATGACAGCGTTTAAGTAGGGGTTAATTAGCTAACTAAAGATTAGTGGCGTCGGGGCCCATCGTCATTGAACGAGAGGGTTCAAATCTGGATCCCGTAAGTCAAACCGGCTGAGGCCGAGATCTTTGGAGGTGCTCGGAAAACCTCCACGAGGCTCGGATCGATCTGTGAGGGCATCTCTAGGGCCAGTGATGCCGCCGTCGTGATGTGGTAGTCTCCGGGACTGGGTGGCGGAAGCTGACGGCGAACATCATGCGGCGCGAGCTAGCAGGTTCTCTCGAGTTTGTGGCTAAAGCGCGAAACAATGGGAAAAGGAAATGGTCGGGGCCTGCAGCGATCTCGATGGCGTCATCAGGAGAGCTTCGGGGAGGTCGGTGATTCTACCTCTTGAAGCCTTGCGTTGGTTTTCCCATGAAGAGGAAAGGGTGATGCAGATAAAGTAGCGTAAGTATTTCCCTCAGTTTTTGAGAACCAAGGTATCAATCGATGGAGATTACGCTTCGAGTCTCACGCACCTACACAAACAAATAAGAACCTACGCAACCAACGCGATAAAGGGTTGTCAATCCCTTCACGGTCACTTACAAGAGTGAGAACCGATAGATATGATAAGATAATATTTTTGGTATTTTATGATAAAGAGAAATAAAGATGCAAAGTAAAATAAGCGGCAATAGAAATAGCTAAGTGTTGGAAGATTAATATGATGGAAAATAGACCCGGGGGCCATAGGTTTCACTAGTGGCTTCTCTCAAGATAGCATAAGTATTACGGTGGGTGAACGAATTACTATCGAGCAATTGATAGAATTGAGCATAGTTATGAGAATATCTAGGTATGATCATGTATATAGGCATCACGTCCGCGACAAGTAGACCGACCGCTATCCAGCATGCATCTAGAGTATTAAGTTCATAAGAACAGAGTAATGCTTTAAGCAAGATGACATGATGTAGAGGGATAAACTCATGCAATATGATATAAACCCCATCTTTTTATCCTCGATGGAAACAATACAATACATGCTTTGCTGCCCCTGCTGTCACTAGGAAAGGACACCGCAAGATTGAAACCAAAGCTAAGCACTTCTCCCATTACAAGAAAGATCAATCTGGTAGGCCAAACCAAACTGATAATTCGAAGAGACTTGCAAAGATAACCAATCATACATAAAAGAATTGAGAAGATTCAAATATTGTTCATAGGTAAACTTGATCATAAACCCACAATTCATCGGATCTCGACAAACACACACTAAAGAAGAGCATCAAATAGATCTCCCGAAGATCGAGGAGAACTTTGTATTGAGATCCAAAGAGAAAGAAGCCATCTAGCTAATAACTATGGACCGAATATACGAGGTAAACTACTCACACATCCAGGGCTAATCAAAAGGGCTTGGAGATGCCCTCATTGGGTTTTTTGAGGGAAAGGGTTGACATGGGATCCTAGAGCATAAATGATGAAATCTCAACAAAAAAAATAAAACAAACCCTAGGGGTTTTGGTAATTAAGTCATTCTCTTGTTGGATAAATTTTTTGTATTTTATATAAGTTAAAATGGGTGGCATGGATAAAGGTGTGGAATTTTAAATGTGGAAAAGAAGGCCAAGTTCAAGCTCAAGATCTTATTTTACATTTATATCCAAGATAATTGAGCTAAGGAAAACCAATACTAAAAGGAGGGAAGGTCCAAACCCTTGCTTCATTGGTTAGTCAAAACCCTAATCTTTCCCATTACATATGTAAATAAAATCAATTAACCCCCTTTTTTATCCCGACAATTATTTCTGCCACTTGCCACAAACCCTAAAACCCTGTTTCCCATGGATCTCGGTCCACAGATAATTAAACTTTTGGTCCATTACCAAAATGGTTCCCAAGTTTGCTGTATCAAGATTACAAACCTGAACATCAAAAATCTCCCGAGTTTGAGGGTCCCAAAGGGAAAACCTCGTTATAATTACCAAAATTACGAGGTTTCACTCCCGAGATTAGTTATTAACCTCCATATGGGCCTCGGGGAAGGCCCAAAAACCCAAAGGTCACAGGTTTACAAAGGTCGGCCGATTTGTTTTGGTCCCACAAGTTTGGTAAATTTTAGTGTTAGAACGGGGAGGTTTATACCCCCCTCCTCTTCTTCGTGGAGAGCCATAAAAACCTACACTTCCAATTACTTAGAAGGCCATTCGTTTGGGCCAAGATATTCCTTCCTACCATATGAACGATTCTTTTCCCAATTGTTTCCTAAATTTTTCCCAAAATCCAAACATTAGAGAATTATGTTGGGGAACAATTTAAGACGGGGGTTCACATCAACACACCTTTGTTACTTCTTGGAAAGGGTTTTGATTGGCTATTCATTAGCCTCTAAATTGTGGATTGAAAAATTTGTAAGGGCAAGGAGAGTTTTAAATTACCCTAAAAGAATTCCTTTAGGCCATTATAACAATTGCTTCTTTACCCTGGGGGAGCCCTCCATATGTTTCCCGTTCCTTTTTGGGAAGTCTCCATCAACGTGGATGGAAGCCCACCATGAACCCAAAAAACTTCTTTCCAATTCTTTGAATCCTAAACCCTTTTTAATTTTGTGATGTTTATTTGCGCTCATATACTCTTTGCATCTTGTTGTTATGTAGGAATGTTAAACTTTGCCTAAACTATTAAACAAAAAAAATTAAAACCCTTTTGGTTTTGTTAATATCAACACCTCTTTGACCTAAATTATCAGGTTTGGTTCCAGTTGGTTTAACAATTGGAGGAAGATGGATGTGCTCTTTGGGATCTTAGACAAGATGCCTACTTAGGAAGTATTTTCATAGTGGAAAAATGAGTCTTTGGAAAACAATACCATTTGAAAAGTTTGCTAGCCCTTGTCATATGTTGTCCTATCTCCACCCTTGATAACTAGGCAATTAAACCTTAGATTTTTCTTATCACAGAGGCTTGCCAAAACTTAAAGAATCTTCCTATCTTGGTTCCTCACAATGGAAATTCCTTGAATTTCCAAAATTCCTTGAAAAATCAGATAGATTCTCAAATCTTTCCTTATAAAAAATCGGTCCAGTTTGGTGTCGTCATTTGAACTTACAAACCATCGGCCAAAGAGTGTTGGTTAGGGATATTATTTCCAACTAAAAATTCTAACAAGTCATTGTCAAACCACTCAATGTTACCCTCTAGGATTGATCCCCACATGGATGTTAACTGGATTTGTGGAATATATATACTTTCTTATATGAAGGCAAATCTTAATATTTCGGGAGAAAAATGGGTTTTGAGGGGATTCCATCCTACCAATAAAACTGTTTCTAGCTTCAAAATGTTCCTCAAATTTCCCTTTACAATCAAAAAAGGTGGTTGGCCTCGGGGGGATTCACATAACCCATTTGTTACTCTTGAATCTCTTGGCTACAACTTACTTTCAATTGATTGCGATTTTGGCAAGTCCTTTCTGAAGTAGTTGAAGGTTTCGTCGGCAATATAAAAGGTCTTTCGGATCGTGGGTGATCTTTACATTGTTGTTTCTCTAAAAGGCACAACCTAAAACTTGCTTCATTGCTAAATCCTCAAAATTTTTCATGCAAGGTCATGTTCTGGAAACCTTGCAAGCTTGGAAATTATTTGGAGTTAAAATGTCTATTTATAAATAACTTTGACTTTGGGGTAAACTTAGGAACACCTAAGAACTCTGACCACAAGGGATCGAGCTTTTGGTCTCTTTGGTAACACAAAAGTGATGGAAATTCTTTTGGTCTAGATAGGTGTTTTTCTTTGTGGGGTTTTTCTGATGAAAATGGAGGTCAAAAATCTTAAAAACTTGCTAGGGGCCCTCATTTGAATAAGATCAAGAATTAGGGCAGAATGGATTCAAAAATAAATTACACCTTTCTTAGGAAAAGGATTTCACCGAGTTGTCACTGAATCCTAACAAAATATTTTGAAAAGAACCAAATCATCGAAATGAAAGGATCTTGTGGTACAAGGCAAAACCTTTTGGGAAAGGGTTGAGACAACTTGTCATAACAAATCTTGTACTTCACAAGTACTCCAAGGCGGATCACCCTACGGTAACAAACCCCAAGTTGAATACTTTGGTTTATTCAAATGCAATTCTTGATAAGTGTCAAAAATTTCTCCTAAGTCTCATGAAGTTTTCCTACTGGTTATGGCTCAAATTCACTTCGTGACAACTTTCAAAAGGTTAAGGGGTGTGGGTTTGGAATCTAACGGCTCATAAGAATTACCTTGATTGGGGAACAAAACCCGGGAATCCAAGACTTGCTATTGGCAAGGTCCTTCTGGGTGAAGGGGTTCGTCCATCATAAAGCTTTACTTACGAAAGGTGAACCAAGTTGATCAAAAACACAATAAAACGATGAAAAAAGGAGGAAGAACATCAGGGCAAAACCCCTTTCCCAAGCAAAAGGAAACCCAACCTGAAGAAGAAGAAGAAAAAAGATGGGTGTTCGCAAAACCCAAGAAAAATTGCAAAGACCACCGGGAGCAAATTCAATGATTTCAAAGGGAAACCCGTTAAAACTTTCGTTTAGTAATTTTTAAAATTTCTTTCTTCTGATTAACCATAAGGTAAAAGCTTGGAAGATCCATTGGATAAAGATCAGAAGGTACACAACTTTGGAGAAACCAATTTGGACATTTTGAGAAGGAAACAACCACCACAACTCACAAAATGGGTGTTTAGAAAAGCAAGATGAAATGGCAAGAGTTAGCAACAAAGCCTTTCGAAGGTAACACGTCGAAATGGCTTGGTAACTTATCTCCGGCAGCGGCCATTATCTTACGTAAACCCAGTATACCTTGTACCAAATGGACATTAAAAGTCTTTTCAAATGGTAAATAAAGGAAGTTTATGTTAAACAACCTCCCTTTGTCAATCCAAGAAACCAAATTGTTTAAAACTTCAAAAGCCCTTTATGGTTTAAACAAGCCCTGAGCAATAAATGCTTGCCAAGTTCCTTTTGAAAAGGTTTTGAAATTGGAAATTATTCCACGACTAAAAGGGTTAATGGGAACATCCATGCCAAATTTAGGAGAAATAGGTTCAACAAACCTCTTTTAGGAAAAGGGAAGCAATGGGAGAAGGAGATGAAGAGAGTGAACCAAATTCTTTCTTGGGGCAAATCAACAAATAAGGAAAATCGTTTGTTTCTAAGGAAAACTAAACTTATTCAAAATTAATATGAAGGTGAAGGATTTAAATCCATTGGAATCTTGATTTGACCAAAGAGGAAACCAGTTGACCAAAAGGTTTACGCCAACATTGTTAACCATGTGTTAGCCCAAAGCAAGTGGTGCAGTGAGAACAAGCCTCTAAAGAAGTCACAAGGTCGAAAAGGATAGTAGATACTTAATTATCACAAATTTTGGTATCCTAAACCTTTCACTTGTTGGCTACTCAAATGGAATGGGAAAAGGTTATGAAACCACTGGTTTTCAATTTCCTAGACCTTTTCTTGGTTCCAAAAACAAAACTTTGGTTCCTTACAGCTTGGCGGATAATTGCCCGGTTCTTTTGAATTATTTGGATGACCCAAACTTTAAATAAGGGTAATGGAAACATGTTCCATTTTTGTGAAATGAAATTATAAAATTGGTCATAACCTTTAAAATTTGAAAGCTATTGAAGTTAATTCAATTATTCAAATCTTTCTGGGTGCAAATCAAGCATGTTACGAAAAGCAATTAGGATTATTCATAAATTGAGAGAAAGGTTTCTTAAGAATTGAACATCTTGATTTCAAATTGGGTAAAATCCAGGTAATCGCATGAGTTATGACTAATCCATGATATTTCTTATGTGGAAATTTTTCAGGATATATTTGCTCTTGATGTTATCTAACCCGTAGGATTGGTTGAGACAATTTCCATGGATTGTAATCTACTCCATCTTGGCAATCCTACATCACCAAGTTTACACTTGGTTTGAAACGGGACCGGTCTTCAAACATATCCTCACAAACTTATTTGGTTCATGTTTCATTTTGGATACCAAACTCCTTAAGAATAAATGGGTAATGGAAAATTCCATTGGTGTCCCAATTTGAAGTCATCAATTGGCAACCCACAAATTCAACTACATGGTCCACCACCAATCAAGGTATGTTATTCCATTTAGAAAAAGCTTTACTCCTATGAGAAAAATCGAAAGAGGAATACATCAAGATGTAAAAATGGTAACCCCATTTTGACTTAAGCATAGTATGACCTAATCAATGATTCTTCTCCTAAGTAAATATTAACTGGTATTTGCACCGCCATTCTAATGAAGTTCTTGTGTTCTTTTATGAGTTTTGATTTTCTCACATTTTGTTTCCCCTTTCAAAAAAACTTCATTAATTTATTTCTTTTCTTTTACTTCTTTTCATTTTATCCAAATTCACCAATCATTGTTTAAAATTCCTTGCAAACTTTGTGAGTCTTACTAGCAGTACTAGGTACAAGTGTTTTCTCTGAAGCTTTCCCGATTTGTTGTTTCGGCAAGAATCCTTCGTTAACGAAAAAGGTCCCCATTTTAGCGGAAAAAGTTTGCCCTTATTCGTTTCTTGATCCAGCTACTCAAAATCTTTCCCACCATCCAATTTTTCCGTGCTTTTGTTTGACTCAAGGCCAAACCCTTCAAAAAATTCAAAAACCCTTCTTAAATTGATTTCAAAGGGAAATCACTCAAACTTATCCTTCCAAAGGAATTTACTTCCAAGGGGAAAGGTTCGGGGAAGGAATAATCGTGGTTTTCTCAAGGATCCCGGATCTTATTTCAAGAGGAGAGATGCCACATGTTTTTTGGGAAAGACATGTTCATATTCTTATTGCATTTCTTTTCTTTATATCTTTGAGCTCATTTTTTTCCTATCTTCTCCCGATCCCATGCTAGATTAGGGGAGAAGACATCTAAGGAAAGGAATCATTTAAATTCATTGCATATCTTTACTTTTGGGGACATGTCTAATCCAATGTGGTACTTAGTACTCACTTCTACATGTCATCCGTCTTGGTATTCTTGTGGTTTCTTCTTTTGCTCGGCTAGTAGATGTACTGGTTTATCTAACCTTGTTTGTGCAGGTTCATTCCACCTAACAACTCAAGACTACAAGGTAAGTATATGCATCACCTCATGTGTATGAAATTCTTCTGATGTACATGTTTAAGAAGGACTCATGAGCATGAATTTTCTTTAATATTCTTTGCTCTGATGCATATGGCCAAGATACATGTAAAACATTGCCTACTCTATCATGGTTTGCTCTCACATGCTTCTATATTCCATATTCACATGATTGCATACATGTAGGGGCCTATGCTTGTTACATGTCTTTCAAAGCTTTACTTGCTATTCTTTATATCTTTATCTAAAGCTTTGATGTATGTTGCCATCAATTACCAAAAGGGGAGATTAAAGCACAAGTGCTCCCTAGGTGGTTTTGGTAATTAATGTCAACATATCTCTTGGTAACACTTTTATCTAGTATGTTTGATAAGTTCAACAATGGGTGGCATGGACTAAAGGATGTGGGAACTCTTTCAAGATGCTAAGGACAAAGGTTGGCTCAAGCTTCAAGCTCAAGACTCTTCATTTTACATTTTGTGATCCAAGATCACATTGAGTCTATAGGAAAAGCCAATACTATAAAGGAGGGATGAGGTGTTGTAATGAGCCTCTTGCTTATGGCAGTGATATGCTCCAAAACCCTCAACTACTTTCCCACTTCCACATATGACCTAAACCTAAAGTCAATCCATTCCATTCTTTCTATCGGATAAGGTTCAATTGTAAGCCACTGCCACAAACCCTAGGCAAATCGGTTTCACGATAGGGATCTCGGTCTCCGAGATGGGATTTAATTCTGTGTATGTCCATTACAAAATCGGTCTCCCGAGTTTGTTCATACACCGAGATTACAATGCAAACTCTCGGTTAACTTATTACCAAAATCGTCCACGAGTTTGAGTAATCTCCCACCAGTTTGCGACCAACTCTCTGGTTAGCTAATTACCAAAATCGGTCCCCGAGTTTGTTTGGTCTCACCGAGATTACGTTATGCCCTAACCCTAACCAACGGTCCTAGGGTTGCATGTCGGTCCTGGTTGCATATCGGTCCAAAAACCCTAACGGTCACTAGGTTTACTAAATCGGTCCGCCCGAGTTTGTTGATTCGGTCCCACGAGTTTGGTAAATTTTTTAGCAGTTAGATTTTGTGTGGAGGCTATCCCTCCACCTCCTCTTCATTTAAGCCATCGAACAAGCCTACACTTCCAACTTCATTAGGGAGAACCACCTACTCATGTGGAGGCCAAGATATTCCATTCCTACCATTGAATCTTGATCTCTAGCCTTTCCAAGTTGCTTTCCTCAAATCTTCTTTCCACCAAATCCAAATCCTGTGAGGAGAGTTGAGTGTTGGGAACTATCATTTGAAGCACAAGAGCAAGGGTTCATCATCAACACACCATTTGTTACTTCTTGGAGGTGGTGTCTCCTAGATTGGCTAGGTGTCACTTGGGAGCCTCCAGATTTGTGGAGTTGAACCAAGGAGTTTGTAAGGGCAAGGAGATCCCTACTTCTGAAGATCTACCGCTAGTGACAAGTCCTTGTGGCGGCGGCCATGGTGGGATAGACAAGGTTGCTTCTTTGGACCCATGGGTGGAGCCCTCGTGGACTCAGGCCGTTACCCTTCATGGGTGAAGTCTCCATCAACGTGGATGTCGATAGCACCACCTATGGAACCCGACAAAAACATCCGTGGCTCAATTGCGTTTAAATCCTCCAAAACCCTTCCTTTACATTCTTGCAAGTCATGCTTTACTTTCTGCTCATATACTCTTTGCATTTTGCTTGTTATGTATTGAATGTTAAACTTGTGCCTAAACTCCACTTAAACCTAAAAAGTTAAAACGCAACTTTGGTACTTGTGTCTATCACCCCCCTCTAGACACCTCTTCTCAAGATCCTCGAAACTAAGTGGGTGGCATCCAACTTGCTTGCTCAAGACCTAGGGCATTGAGGAAGCCCATTGTTGGAATATACAAGCCAAGTTCTATAAAAATTCCCACTAGTATTGAAAGTGACAAAACAAGAGACTATCTATCATAAGGATCATGGTGCTACTTTGAAGCACAAGTATGGAAAAGATAGTAGCATTGCCCTTTTATTTTATTTCCCTTTTTTTTCCCTTTTTTTTTTGGCCTCTTTTTTTTGGACAATGCTCTATGAATGATAATCATCACACTTCTTTTTTTACAACTCAATGATTTCAACTCGATACTAGAACAAAGTATGACTCTATTAATGCCTCCGTGATTCTTTGGGATGGGCAATGAATCAAGAGTGACATGTTGAAATAATATGCATGGTGGCTTTGCCAAAATATGATATCAACTACATGATCATGCAAGGCAATATGACAATGATGACGTGTCATGATAAGCGGGCATGGAAAGTTGCATGGCAATATATCTCGAATGGCTATGGAAATGCCATAATAGGTAGGTATTGGCTGTTTTGAGGAAGATATAAGGAGGCTTATGTATGATAGCGTATCGTATCACGGGTTTGGATGCAGTTTTTGCACCAACTCTCAAGGTGAGAAAGGGAATGCGCAGAGAAGGGCTAGCAATGATGGAAGGGTAAAGTCGTATAATCCATGGACTCAACATTAGTCATAAAAACTCACATAATTATTGCAAAAATCTACAAGTCATAAAAACCAACCACTCGCCATGGTCCTGGGGATAGTTGGTGGAAAAGACCATCGCCTTGGCCACTCATAAGGAGGACAATCAAAGAACACCTCATGTTTCAAATTTGTTACACAATGTTTACCATACTGCTCACGGTTGCAAACTTCAACACAAGTATTTCTCAAATTCACAACTACTCAACTAGCACAACTTTAATATCACTACCTCCATATCTCAAAACAATCATCAAGCATCAAACTTTTCTTTTTCAACACACTCATAAGAAATTTTACTAATCTTGAATACCTAGCATATTAGGATTAATTTCACAACTAAAAGGTAATTACCATGTTGTTTTGAGGACTCTCAAAATGATATAAGTGAAGCATGAGAACAATAATTTCTATAAAACAAATCCCCACCGTGCTCTAAAAGATATAAGTGAAGCACTAGGCAAAAACTATAGCTCAAAAGATATAAGTGAAGCACATAGAGTATTCTAAAAACTCTGAATCATGTTTCTCTCAAAACGTGTGTAAAGCAAGTTAAACTAAAATGAAAGACTCAAATCAAACAAGGCGCTCCAAGCAAAACACATATCATGTGGTGAATAAAAATATAGCTCCAAGTAAAATTCTGGATGGGCGAAGGCAAAGGGGATGCCTTGGGCATCCCCAAGCTTTCTTTTGGTGTCCTTAGATTACCTTGGGGTGCCTGGGCATCCCCAAGCTTAAACTCTCCACTCCTTGTTCCATAATCCATCAAATCTCTACCCAAAACTTGAAAACTTCACAACACAAAACTCAACAGAAAATCTCGTGGCTCCGTTAGCGAAAAAAACAAAACACCACTTCAAGGTACTGTATTGAACTCATACTTTATTTATATTGGTGTTAAACCTACTGTATTCCAACTTCTCTATGGTTTATAAACTATTTTACTAGCCATGATTCATCAAAATAAGCAAACAAACACGAAAAAAGAATCTGTCCAAAACAAACAGTCTTGTAATCTGTAACTAACAAACTTCTGGAACTAAGAAAAATCTCCAAAATACGAAGACCTATAAAAATTGTTTATTGATTCTGCAATTGAAATCAGTATTTTATCACCTTCTGGTGATTTTTTCAATTGTTTTTGAACAGAAAGTTTCTGCAATTTTCAGCAAGATCAAATAACTATCATCCAAGGGTTCCTATAGGTTTAACGGCACAAACACTAATTAAAATATAAAAAAATATAACCAAGGCTAGATCAAATATTTATTCCTAAAAAGCAAAAAAGCAAAAAACTAAAATAAAGTTGGGTTGCCTCCCAACAAAAGCGCTATCGTTTGCCCCTAGCTAGGCGTAAAAAAAGGATAGATCTAGGTATTGCCATATTTGGTAGGCAATCCATAAGTGACTCTCATAATAGATTCATAAGGTAATTTTATTTTATTTCTGGAAAGTGTTCCATGCCTTTTCTTACAAATTGGAATCTAATATTTCCTTCCTTCATATCAATAATTGCCCAATCGTTTGGAAAGGTCTACCAAGAATAATTGGACATGAAGGATTGCAATCTATGTCAAGAACAATAAAATCTCGGCACATAGTTCCTATTTGCAACAATAAGAACATCATTAATTCTTCCATAGGTTTCTTAATGGTGGAATCCAGAGTGCAAGTTTGAAACAATGATCAAATTCAGGAAACCTAACAAATCACATAAAGTTTTTGGAATGTGGAAACACTACCCCAAAATCACCAAAAGCGTAGCATTCATGACCTTTAATTTTAATTTTAATAGAGGTTCCCCTCATCATAAAGTTTTTTAGGATGAAACTTCCAATCGTTATTCTTCATAAATTGCATTAAAGCATCAATGATATGTTTGCATTATTTTGACTATAAGCCTTTGATGCCGGATAAGTGACTACGTAATTCCCTAATGATGCCCGTCACCTCGGTTTTGTTGATAATCTCCGTTAGTTCAAAAGACCTAAATTCAAATTTGAATTAAAGTCAAACAATAAAAGTTTTCAAACATTAAAGCTAAAATGTTCGGATGTGACAAATAAATCATAAACCGTTGGTGGGAAACCACATTTTTATATAATGCTAAATGCTCTAAAATAAAAAAAACAAAACCAATTAATTAAATGCCTTTGATAAAGTTATAAAAATATAAACTAATATTTGGGTGCCAACCTTTTGTGGCACCTAATATTGCAATACTAATTGGGTGTCCATCTCCACAATTTTGAAACTCATTTGCTAATGGTTTAAGTGCAAAACATAGACTAGAAAAAGTGAAACAATAAAGAGAAATAAACAAAAGGGGTGCAAAATAAAAAAAAGCGTAAATAAGAAAGGCCCCCGGCCCGGGCCCGGCCCGGGGCCAATCCAGAAGCCCTCACCCCAACCCCGCATGGCAAACCCTGGTCCCCATCCCCCCGCGCCACCCGCCCACCCACATCATCGGGAAGGCTCCTCGCGCCATCCTTTGGGTGGGGCCATGGCGCCACCGCCTTCCCCTTGGCCTCCTCGGTGGCGTGTGACAACCCCCCCCCCTCGTCCGCCCCGGCACCCAAGCCTACACCCGTTGCCCCCGGGCGCCTCGCCCCGAGCAACATCACCGTCGCGGCTACCTCGGATCTCCTCCCCTCGTGCTCGTCCCCATCCTCCTCCTTGGGCGCCCGACCCGCCCCCCCTTCCCTCAGCGTGACCGGCGCCCGTGCTCCCTCTTCCCCGTCTTGAGCCGGCCATTGCCCTCCCTCCGTCCTTGCCTCCGCCCGCATGCCCGTGCTGTCCGGCTCACCGTGGTTGTCCCCCCTGGCCCACCATCCTCCGCTGCTCCCGTCGTCTCAACGTATCTATAATTTTGATTGCTCCATGCTACTTTATCTCTGTTTTGGACTATATTGGGCTTTATTTTCCACTTTTATATTATTTTTGGGACTAACCTATTAAGGCCCAGCCCGAATTGATGTTTTTTGCCTATTTGATGTTTGAAGAAATGGAATATCAACAGTCCAAGCGAATGAAACCGGGGCGTGATTTTCTCACGAAAGGGATCCAGGACTTGGACCCTACTCCAAGGAAAAGGCCGGTCACGGTGGGGCGCCACCCCAGGGCCCCTATTGCTCCTGTCTCCTTCCTCCTATATATACCCGTCGCCCAAGCGATGGAGGGCCAAAACCTAATTCCACCGCCTTCCATACAAGATCCCATCTTGGGGCCTGTTCGAAACTCCGCGGGGGCATCCACCACGGAGGGCTTCACATCACCTAGCCCCTCCGATGAAGTGTGATTAGTTTACTTCATACCGGGTCCATAGCTAGTAGCTAGATGGCTTCTTCTCTCTTTTGGATCTCAATACAATGTTCTCCCCCTCTCTCGTGGAGATCTATTGATGTAATCTTCTTTTTGGGTGTGTTTGTTGAGACCGATGAATTGTGGGTTTATGATCCAGTTATCTATGAATAATATTTGAATCTTCTCTGAACTCTTTTATGTATAATTGGTTATCTTTGCAACTCTCTTTGAATTATCCGTTTGGTTTGGCCAACTAGATTGGTAGTTCGGCAATGGGAGGTGCTTAGCTTTGGGTTCGATCTTGCGGTGTCCTTACCCATGTGAAAGGGTTGCAAACACGTTTGTATTGTTGCCATCGAGGATAACAAGATGGGGTATTTATCATATTGCATGAATTTATCCCTCTACATCATGTCATCTTGCTTAAGCGTTTTTTTTTAACTTAATACTCTAGATGCATCTTTGGATAGCGGCCGATGAGTGGAGTAATAGTAGTAGATCAGGAGTCGGTCTACTTGTCCGGACGTGATGCCTATATACATGATCATACCTAGATATACCATAATTATGCTCAATTCATCAATTGCTCAACATAATTTGTTCACCCACCATAGAATACTTATGCTCTTAAAGAAGCCACTAGTGAAACCTATGGCCCCGGGTCTATTCTCATCATATCAATCTCCATCACTTTAATGCTTGCTTTGTTTTACTTTGCCTTTTACTTTTCCTTTGCATCTCTATACCAAAAATACCAAAAATATTATTTATCATCTCTATAGATCTCACTCTCGTGTTGGGTGAAGGTTTGACAACCCTAATCGCGTTGGTTGGGGAGCTATTTTTTGGGGAGGGACTTGTGCATGGCCTCCTCTGGATTGATACCTTGGTTCTCAAAAGCGGGGAAATACTTACGCTACTTTTGCATCATTCTCTCCTCTTTGGGAAATCAACATAGTGCTCAAGAGGTAGAAAAGAACTTGGCGCCTTGGGAGGGCTCACCAAAAAAGTCACACCATACCAAGTACCCATCACAATCCCTATCTCCCATTACAATTTGCCATTTGCCTCTCGTTTTCCTCTCCCCCTTCACCCTTGCGTTTTATTAGCCCTCTCTTTCCCTCTCCTCCCTTTTCCTTTTTTCCCGTCCCTTTTTGCTCGTGTGTTGGTTGCTTGCTTGTTTATGGGTTGGGAAATTATTGCCGATATGGCGATAATAATATCATGGAAAATTGAAGCTCTATTGAAAAATCCTATCATACAAAATATTTGAATAGGTAGTTAATATTATTGGAAAAAGGATTCAAGATTTCTTTACTTGTCGGTGCTTTACCCTCTATGGGTGGTTCTATTCTCCATAGAACTAGTAGCCTTGCATCGCTATTGCCATGCTTATTTGAACTTGAAAGGCAATTTATGCATATCCTTCTATACAAAAATTTTCCTAGAATTTTATAATATTGAACACTCCTCTGTTAAGCGTGCGCTACTATCTTTTTGGCTCATGAATCAGATTTATAATAAAAAGCCAAAAGAAATCTTTGCATTATAGGGTGGGCGGCCGTCCCCATAGAATCTATCCTTTTGATCAAGAAGAAATAATGTTTTCAATCTATCGACTATGTTGCTTTCAATGAAAATCTTAGAAAAAAGGTGCCTACAATATTTTAATTGATAGAATCTGAGCTTAATGATGATTTGGCTATTGAAATAATGAGCTAGGATGCTCTCTTGAGTATAAGCTCACCAAGTTACTCAAAAGAAGCGCTTATAATGATGAATTAGTTGTCAATCTGAAGGGGAAAAGGAACCTATACCTCCTAAAATTGATCTTGGGGACTTTTGTCCTATTAAATTTAGCCATTTGATTACTTTTCTTGCCTCAAAGAAAACTTGCTGCGAGCGTGAGAATATGAAATGAGTTTCACGATCTATCTTAACTACGGCCTGCCTAGATCTATCCTTACTCTTATGCCTAGCTAGGCGTTAAACAATAGCGCTTGTTAGGAGCAACCCAATTTTATTTTAGTTTTTTTTTGCTTTTTGCTTCTGTTTAGGAATAAATAATCCATCTAGCCTCTGTTTAGATGTGGTTTTATTTTTAATTAGTGTTTGTGCCAAGCTAGACCTATTGGATCTTCTTGGATGATAGTTATTTGATCTTGCTGTAATTTCCAGAAACTTTGCGCTCAGTGCGAATTATTAAAATCACCATAGTGATAAAATACTGATTCAATTGATGCTGATCAATAAACAAATTTTCTGGTCGTCTAATTTTGGTAGATTTTTTGGTGTTCCAAAGTTTGCGTTATTACAGATTACTATAGACTGTTCTATTTTGACAGATTCTATTTTTGGTGTTGTTTGCTTATTTGATGAATCTATGGCTAGTAAAATAGTTTATAATCCATAGAAGTTGGAATACAGTAGGTTTAACACCAATATAAATAAAGAATGAGTTCATTACAGTATCTTAAAGTAATCTTTGTTTTTTTTCCTCTAGACTCCGGATTTCTATTGAGTTTTGTGTTGTGAAGTTTTTCAAGTTTTGGGTAAATTCTTTTGATGGATTATGGAACAAGGAGTAAGAGCCTTGCTTGGGATGACCATGGCACCCCAAGATAATCAGGACACCAAAAGTCAAAGCTTGGGGATGCCAGGCCCCCCTTCCAGGTAATTTACTTGGAGCTATATTTTATTCACCACATGATATGTGTTTTGCTTGGGCGTCTTGTATCATTCGTCTTTGCTTTTAGTTACCACAATCATCCTTGCTGTACACACCTTTTGAGAGTGTCGGGGTGAGCTGATGTGCCCCCGACCCTCGGGACCTGGGTCCCTTTGGTTGGGGCGGAGATTGCCAAGGCGGGTCGAGGCGATGAACCGAGGTTTTACCCCGGCCTGGAGATTCTCCTTGCTGCTTTGTGGATTATCTTGGGTTCATGCTAGGGAGCAATCTGGCTACAAGACCTAGCTTGAATGTGATGAACTCCTTTCAGGTGGTTGAAAACCCAAGGGGAACCTCCCACATTGCCTCGGCCCTCCTTTTATAGGCCCAAGGGGTTACCCATATGGCAAATAGACAAGGTTACAATGGTAAAAACCTAGGTTGGTACACGCTTTTCGTGTACGTAATCTATACCTAACTTTCGGCGGAAGGGACAAGGGTCATCAATGCCCGTCTCGATCCTAAAATTAGAGGGACTTAAGTCGCCTCCTTAACGATGGTGGCTTTCGGGCCCTCTCCCTCCCGTGGTGCCGCCCTGACCGCATCAGGAGGCCCGTGGTGACCGTTGGCGGGTGGTGGGCAATGAAGGGGCCCCGCCCCAAAAGCGCCTTGCTGGCCGAAAATGCCCAGGGTTCAGCGTAAACCTTCGACAAGCTCCTCTTGCGGGGCCTCGTTCCGTTGCCGGGTGGCCTTCGGAACTCCTCTTGCGGGGTCTTTTCTTTGTTCTTGAATGGCTCCAAGGGGCTCGAGATCTTAGCGGACGGTCGGCCCGGCCGTGAACCTTTGCAACCGGTTGCAGTTAGGTTAGGTACCCCTATTCTAAAACCCCGGAGCCCCGGGCCTGACCACGGGCCAAGCTCTGTTGGGCCAGGCCAAAAATGCGGCGTGGTCTTGATTCGCCGTTACTGCCTTGGACCCACCCGTCTCCATGAGCAGCCGCACCCATCCGGTTCCTCGGGCATCGTTAATTGTGGTGTCGTGGGCGAAGTGGGGGCGGTTGGTCCCTCATCTTGGCCGATTCTGTATCTCCACCGTGTTTCTCATGTACTTTAGTCCAGGCGGTGGAAAAGCCCGGGTTCTCCCATCCTTCCTTCCTCACCTTTTTCCCCGGCCGGCCCATGAAGAAAGGGAACCTTAGTTCTCCTTCCCTTCCAAATTTTCCCCATTGATAGAAAGGGAACCTTAATTCCCTCGGGGCGGCGGCCGCGCAGGAAAAGGGGGGGGCGGGGGGAGTCGTGGGCGGTCGAGGGAAGCGGAGGCTTGCCGGGTGGCTCTCCGCTAGAAGGTGGTGGCCGGGGGAAGATCAACCTCGGCGGCTTTGAGGAAGACCTCGTGGCAAGCGATCGGCGGCGGCAGGGAGGCAAAGATCTTTCCTTTCTGCGAGGGCAAAAGGGGCGGCGGGGTGGCTCGCTGGAGTCCCCTCCGGGCGAGGGATTGCGGGTTAGGGCGTGGAAGGGCCCACCCTCGGCGGTGCGGGTCGTTTTTTGAAAGATCAAGGAGATCGATCGCCAAGGGCGTGCGGATCTGGAGCTGAAATTGACCACCTTGGCGGAGCGTTGAGCAGCGCCGGGGGCGGGAAGGCGGCCTCTGGAAAAATCAAGGCCCAAGGAGTTCTTTGCGAATGTAATGACCGCCCGGAATAATCTTGGGACAACATAATGCATTGGCGGAAGGTCTTGTGGACACCGCGAGCATCCACAATTGATAGAGTTGGGGATGGGATCTTGGATATTCCACCGCGAGAACCTCCAACCCGGTCAAGCTTATTCTTCAAAGGCATGTTGGCGGGTTCCGGGCTCCGGGATGAGTTGGCAATTAGCGGAGAATCCGAAATTTGTCGAGGGCTCTCGAAGGTGTTGATGAAGGTGGCCTTCCCCAGTGTCGACTTTCAAGGCCCTCAAGTCCTTGCCTTCATCCGCCCATGTTACGCTCAAGACCTTATCGCACCCATTGTGGCAGGGTGGGTCAAAAGGTGCCCGGTGGACTAGGCCAAGTCTATCTTTCTCTTGTCTTAGATCATGTTTTGTGAAAAAGCCTATTAGATCTGCGACAAGTTTTACGTAAATACACTATCTTAGGCAATCGAATGCAATGTTATTTCCTTTACTCGATTTCTTCCTTGTATGTTTTTACCCTCGCTTTCGGGGAACTTGCGGTCGAGGCACCCTTCTGGCCGACGGAACTTCTTTCCTTTGGCGGGGTGCTGACAAGCAACCTCGTCGCGGACTAGCAGCTCACTTAAGTTGGCGGACTCGAAACAAAGTAAGGCGACCGATCCGATTTGGTTCCTCCCGCAAGGTTTTCCATACAAAAGTACTATCGTTGAGGAGATAACGAAAATTTAAAACGGTGCAAACTTAGCAACAGCTTTTACATTTAGTCTTGGCAAAGCGGGTTCCCCGGCGGCAGCTTTCCAACACCCTATCTCCTTCTTGGTTTTGTGGGTGGATGAACCTTCTTCTTGTTTGAGAAAAAGAAGAAAAAGAAAGTTGTGGAGCCTAATGGCTCATTATAAACTTTGGGGGTCTTTGCACAAATGTTAGTAAACACATGCATATTTGATTATGAAGGCATGTATTAAAAAATGCGCAACCATAGGCTTCTTGATGCGCAAGTGCGCGGTTACAAAGGTTATATGCAACAACGGCAAACTTGTAAAAAGGTTGGTTGGAGCAGTTAAAACGCGCCTCATCGGTAAAACTGCGAAGATGCTCTATGTTCGGGAATTGCTCACGGGCGTCTTGGTCTCAAAGCGGACGGAGCCTAGTACGTTTCCCGATAAGGCCTTCCCCCGGCGTCAACTTTTGGCATTCTTGGCGGATTGAGCGGCGAAGAACAAGTCGCCTTCCTAAGCCGGCAAACTGCGGCTATGGTAGCGGCGCAAAACTTGCTGTAACGGCTCGTCGCCTGAAACGATCTTCCTCGAGGAGCGGCGTCATCTTATATAGCTCTTGCTCAAGCTCATCATAGCGAGCACTTTCGGTGACCGTATCTGAGTTCCGTGGGAGAACCCTGCACTCCGTGACTAGAGCAAAGGGTTCGGCGGTGGCTCGATTTGGCATCCTGATCGAAAGAACCACTAGCAGCTTCGATCCGTTCCTTCCGCCTTGGCCTTCGGTTCGGTCTTGAGTCCTCGCAGCACTTAGCGTTTGCTCTTTGACCATTGCTTTCGGATGAGCAGGAAAAAGCGGATCTTGGGCCAGATCTTGGGCGTCTTGCATGAAGGTGCGACTTCGTGAACTGTGTCCTTTCGGTGATGATCGGTTAGGAATCCCAAAGCGGCAAACAATTGACTGAAGAACCGGTATATATCACCTTCCTCCTTTGGTTCCACCGGCCAATTTGTGAACTTGTCGATTCCAAAGTACTCAAAGCCCCGAACTGGGGAAGGGGCGAGGATTCGACCCCGAGAAAGGGCGGATAAAGGGATCGTCCGGAAGCTTAGCTGGTGGTGTTCTCTTGAATGGGCCTTGCCACACTTGGTTACTTTGCGGTTGCATCGGAGGCTTTGGGAAGAAACCTTCGGAAAGCTTTGGGCAAGCCTTTCTTGAATGTGGTGACCACATATGCCTCCGTGTATCTCTACCAACACCATCCATCTTCGGCAAATACACTTAAATTTCACTCCGTTGAGTCTTCTTACACGGATGTTATCAACAATGGTACATACTTATTCAGGCACTTTTCCGCTTCTTCTTGCTCTTGGGAAGTTCTCCTCTCGAAGAAATGGGCGATCCTGTGCCCATGTTGGAACTGGCTCGACAAAGGACTAAAGGCTCATCTATCACTGGACCATCGGCTTCTCGGCAGGACTGCGGGTCCGGAGCTCGATGATCCCCCAAGCTGCGGAGCTAAGCTTGTGGGGCGTTGCTTCAACAATACAAACTGCGTGGTTTGGAAGGCTGCTCCTCGTGATATTGCGTTGGTTTTGGGGACCTTTTGGGGCGGCCTCGGGGCCTGCGGAAAGTGGGCCCCAATTTTCTCTTCTTGGCCTTCTTTGATGGTGTCATGGTTGGTAGTCACGAGCACAAAATCCCTGGTTCACACAACAAGTGCGGCACATTTGGAGAGGCCATCGGCTATATCATTACTGCTCTTGGAGCGTGTTCCATTTGCGGGCCTTCAAAGTGCTCTTCGGCTTC
The DNA here is from genome assembly GCA_021605205.1 of Aegilops longissima. NCBI lineage: Eukaryota > Viridiplantae > Streptophyta > Magnoliopsida > Poales > Poaceae > Aegilops > Aegilops longissima. Next base: position 31,330 of record JAHIAM010012325.1, read on the forward strand.
CTCACTTCATCCGTATGCTTCCATCAAGGGACTCTGGTAATCTTTATTTACTTGGCGGACCCGACGTTGCGAGTTCCCCTTATTGAGCTTCTTGATCCCAAGGTCCACCAATCCCGAGACCGGCCACAACCTTCATACTCGCAATTTTTTTCCTTGGGAAAGTGCATTTGGACTATGTACTTGAGGTGTTCCCGGTGGGTGCGATAAGCGACCGGCCCCGCCCTAGGAAGGCACCGTCAAGTACATCACCATTCTTTATTTGCCTCCGCGGGGATGCTCGTCTCCGGATCTCTTCATCCTGCGTTGGCGTCCACTCTGCTTAATTCTGCCAATGCCCCTGAATGGTTGAAGTGCTTTGAACTTGAGACCAAAGCTTGCGTTCGGTGCCACTCAACAATCCCCTGAAACCCGGATTTTGGAATCCTCTTGAGGAAGCGGTGACAACTGTTATCTCATGCGCTTGGAAGTAATGGCGAGCTTTCTAGGCCATGGCGGCGAAAACACTTGCCAGTACCTCGATCTAGCCCCTGGAAGGCCGACAAAGTACCTTTGGTTTGCACCATCTTCTTCCGTATCTTTTGCCCAACCTGGTCCCGTTTTGGGGCGGACTTGGGTAAACCCCGCTTGTCTTGGGCCCCTTTGCCTCGGTCCCGGCTCATCATCCGCCTCCTCTCCGCTACTACACTAACCATGATTGGTGGCCCTTATATAGCAGCAACTTCCTTGGAGTTTAGGTGCGACAAGTATTGGAGTGGAGGGCGGTATCTCTTCAAGTCCTGCGGCCCTCCCCAAGTCCATTTCATTGGACCTGCCTTTTAAAATCTTGAAAAGCGGCGAGCCGTCAACGAACAGAGATGAACCTCTTGGGAGCACCACCAACGGCAACCTCGACATCTAAGCGCTTTGGTGTGATCTGCTCAATGGCCTTGATCTTGTCGGGTTGGCTTCAATTCCCGAGATACAAAGAACCGAAGTTTGCGGAAGGACTCCAAACCGCACTTCGGGGTTGAGCAGGTTGATCTTCCGGGTTTGCAAGCGTCTCATCAAATCCTGAATGTCGCTCTTCCTTGCTCTTGACCACTATGTCATCCATGAAACTTTCCATTTTTTCGTGGTCCAAAGGCATCATGGACTACCCTTTCAAAGGTTGAACCGCATTCTTCAAAGAAGGCATCCGTATAAGCGATCGTGCCACATGGTGTAATGAATCGGTTTCTCTTCATCCTCTTACGCCATGAAGATCGATGATACCCGAATATGCATCAAAGAAAGCGAATCGCATCCGAGTGGAGTCAACAATCTGGTTGATCTGGCGGCGGAAATGGGTCCTTGGGACAAGCTTTATTAACATCGTGAAGTCAATACAAAGTCTCCATTTCCCATTAGCCTTGCATTACCACTACGGATTGGCCAACCCGTGGGGTGGAGGATTCCTCGACAAGCCCTGCTGCTCAATTTCTTGATTTCTTACGCTATGAACTCTTGGCGCTCCTTGCTGTTTCCTAACTTTTTGCTTGCGGGCGGCGTGAGACGACAACTAGGTGGTGCTCAATTACTTTCACGGAACACGGGGATGTCGGATGGTTGCCATGCAAACACCGACATTCGCCGCGGGAAGCAGAGCTCGCCTTCCTATTTAGGATCAAGCGGCGCGATGGTGAAGAGTACCACCGGTGCCGTCCTCCTTGGGGCACCTTCTTGGTCTTTGGCGGAGCTGCCATCGTCTTGTTGCACTTGCGGTGGAGCTCGATGGTGCGTCCTCGGCGGTGGCGCAGCACTCCGAAGAAGGTGCGCTTGCGGAGTGGGCAAGATGCTCTTGCGGACCTAGTGGTCTTTTCTTCGCCGGGAGCTTCAGTAAGTGGTTTGCTATCTGCAGCTCTTGCATCCGGTAAATCTTGTCGGGAGATAAGTGCATCTTTCTTTCGCCATGGACAGAAAACCTTATCGGGCGGGCATCTTGAGTAGGTTGTAAGCATAATGAGGCGGCCATGAACTTGGCGAGTCTGGGCGACCAAGTATGCCATTGTAGGGCAATGGGAAATCGGCGTCGAGCGTGACCCTCTCGGTTCGAAGTTGAGCTCCTTGCCGAATATTCCGGCAGCGTGATGTTCCTTTGGGCTTGCTCCTTCTGGGTTGATTCCTTGGAAAGTACCGGTTTCTTGAGCTGTTGTCGAGGTTTGAAGTCTCGGAGTCTGCGAGAGGAATCAAATTCAGGCGGCCCGCCATCAACCACATCTTTGTGACCTTGAGGTTGCGGATGGTTGGTGAGACCAACATCGGCAAGCACCGACATGATGATCGATCGGGTGATCCTCAATGTCAAATATGATGGGCGTCTTGGACCGCGAGAGGTTTGCGTGACTCTATGGGTGGTTCTGCTGCATTGACCTCACGCATCCATTGCTTGAGTTGGCGGTGTGAGGTATCTGAAGCGCTTCCACCGTCGCATAAAGGACCTCTGTTGCCTTTTGAAACTCCTGCTCATCGGCTTCATCATCTTCATAATCCTCGTCATCTTCATCTTCATCTTCTTCCTTGTCGGCCCACGAGAGTCATCTCCTTGCCGCTGCTTGGCTTACCTGGCGTCCTCCCGACCGGGTCTCTTTTACTCTGCACCTGCACCTTCTTGGGCCTTCTCCTTGTCTACGCTCGTATTCAGCTCTCGTAGCTCAACAAGCTGCTCGACTTTCTTGCAGCTTTGGAGATCGTGGCCCTTGGTGAGGTGGATTTTCTGATCTTGCTTGTTGGAGCTGTCGGGCTTGTCGGGCCGCCACATCTTGGCGGTCGGCGTCGGCGGCTTACTCCTTGCGAGCCACCGGCCTTAGCTTTGTTGGCGGCACCATCCTTGCGGACTTCGACAACTAGTACTTCTTGGTTTCTTCCTCCTGTTGTTCCGCTTGGCTATTCCTTGCAGGCGGTCCCTTCTTGTCAGACTCTGCTCCCACTCTCTCACAGGAGCCTCCTTCCCTCTTCGTAGCGTGCACACTTGTCGGCCAGGGTAGAGCTGTGGCGTCTTTCACTTTGACATCGCCATCTCTTCCCTCATCCTGCGGTTTCGTACATTCGATGAAATGCACTAATTACTGGCGGTGGGCGTCGGATGTTGTAGTGCACTTTCGTGAATCTCGGATAAATTTTGGAGACTCCCCCTCCACG
>JAHIAM010012328.1:0-13202 GCA_021605205.1 Aegilops longissima
CCAAGAAACCCCGGCCGGGAAGTCTTCAATCTTGTATCTTCATAGTCTTGGGTGGTTGATGATGATAGTCCGGCCGATGATAGTCGGCCGATGATGGTAATCCGACCATGGACACCCCTAATCGGGACTCCCTCGGTGCCCCGAACCCGGGCTTAATGCGATAAGTCCGGGTAAATGTGTCTTGGCGTTGCAAAGGCGGGTTCTCCTTCAAGTTCTCACTGGTCATGTCCGGCTTCCTCATCAATGTTGCGGGTCTTGGCTTCCCCAATAATGGCCTTCTTCCCGCGTCGCGAATGGAAAAGGGTGTCTTTTATGTTTTACCCCTAGTTGTGCGAATAATCGCCTATAGGAGGCAGAATCCATATCAAATCACCATCTTCCTCTAAAATACTCATCGGGCCTTTGACCAAGAATCCATTCCATCATGGACCCAACGGCTCCTCTTCTCGCCCGGCCCTTTGCCGGAGATTGGAGGAGATGTCTTGCTGGATGGTGAAGCTCAAGTGGGGATATCTCCCTCCGGCCTTCATGGTTCCGGTTCGGCCGGGCTGGCCACCTACAAGGTGGGAAGCAAGCGGAGGTTACCCCAAATCCCAACAAAGGGGGCGGGTATGCCGTCCCCTATCGATAAGGGGGCTCGTTTCCTGTACATCCATTCCTCCGGGCTCGGAGTTCTATGGACTCCACTTCATCCCCTCACCCGCCTCAATCCTATATTGAGTTCCGTGCTCTTCGGCTTTTCGGACCCCCTTTGTTGTGGAAGGGTTGTTTTGCCTTGTCCCGCTCTCACGAGGGTCCATATATCAAGTGGGGCCGGGAAATATGGCGCTTCGGGACGGATATCCATCAACCCCTAAGAATCGAGTGCCTTGGAATGGTTTTATAGAAGACCCTCCCTTGCGGACCCTGTTGGATCGGCCTCCGGGTTCACAATGCTCCTCTAAAAAACCTTAGTTGGCGTCGGAGTCCCCATCGGAGAAAAAGGCGTCCATTATTTGATGGACGAATAAGGTTCCCCATCCGGGTTGATCATGATTGGAATCAGGCACATGCATTCTGGATGCCTCTAGGGCCACCCATGTGGGATTTCAGGGGGCGATGCCACCGTCATGGCCCAAAAGGGCCGATTAGAAATTGGGATCTGTCCGGCCTGTATAAGGGAGAAGGAGGATTTCCGGACGAACCCGTTAAATGGGTTTCCATGAATAATCCCGGCCTTGGGTAGAGAACACTTCGTGTCGACCCGTGCCTTTCAAAACAAGTTTCTTATTTGTGTTCTTCTTCGTCAGGTGCGCCCGGACCATGGAGGCATGCTAAGTCCGGCTCCGCGGCCCGAGATCGGAGATCCGGGATCCGGCCTCGAAGGGTCCGGACATAAAGGTGGAGCTAATCGGGGGGTGTTCCATCAGCTCAGCATGGACAATGCTTTAATGCCATCGGCCGCTATCCGGACTATATCCACTTCGGTGATTGCGGCGAAGCCACAGCGTCATTCCTTCCCTTATTTGCCACCGTATATGATGGCGCTTGGGGCCCCTAAAGCGGCGAGCCGGGTGGCTGACCAACAAGGGCGATTCCCGGGATGGCGGAAGAAGGGCCTTGGGCCTCGCCGCAAAATTAGCTCACAATTCATTATTTAAACAACGTTCCAAAGCGTTTGGTGCTCATGACTTTTATAGGGAAAAAGCGTCCGCGGTTCGGCGGGAATTTGTCAATCAACCTCTACCGCGAAACTCCCTTTTGGTGGGGGGCGGCAAAGCTGGCGCGTTCCTCCGGCGGAGGATGCCGACAGACTATCCGCCAAAGTCGAGGTGGAAGTGCCGAATCCGGCCCGCGAACATTTATTTGGCGTGCTTCTCCCGGCGTTGAATGCCTTTAACAGGGGCGCCCGTGCTGCTCAAGATGGTTTTATCACCCGGGAATTTAAAAGACTCTGGGTGAAAATTTAATAGTTATATCGTGCCCGAGACTTAAAGTAGTTATATTAACGATTTAGGATCATATCGTGGATCTTACCGAAGAATACCCAACTGTCTCGGGGCTGCAAGGTGCAAGGCCCAACGACCCCTTTTTGGGGGGAGAAGCGGGGACCTCTCACAGTAGCATTATTTTAGAAAGATAAGTAGCGTTTGGCCTTTAAGCAAAAAAAAAAATGATGTTGCGGGTCTGCGGACAAGATCCGGACGGGCAAAACCTGCGCCAACTAAAGGCGGGAGGGTCTTTATAAGGTGCGATATGAAAGAACAAGCTCGGATGCCCATGCCCGCTTGGAGAAAAGGTGAAAGCGTTGGGCGGTATCGGGCTCGTTAAGGAGAATCGGCCCCGTCGCGGCATATATAAAAAGTGTTGGCGAACTCCTTTGAAAAGAATAGTTGGGAGAAGTCAATTTGATGACTATATGCGGGTATGCTCCATCGCCTAGAGATGCCGTATCAGCGGTGATCAACTTCTTTGCCCATCGACGAGTTCGGGCAATGGCCGTCATCCGGCGTTATGGCCAGCCTTCTCCTTAGGGTCTTGGGGAGCTTGCGGGCTGCGGGGATGGCCTTCCATTTATGGAAGATTTGACCCCGCCAAAGGGGGAGGCCGGCCATGAAAAGCGGTACAAGAAAGGGATCCCAACCACATGGCGAATTGGACTGTGGGGCCCGATGGGAAGGAGATCCCTATGAGTTTATATCGGCCAAGTGGAGTTGGCGCTAAATTTCAACAGAAGTAAATTAGACAACTTTGGAGTTGAGGAAGTAAATCCTTTCGATTTGACAATTATTAAAAATGACATACAAAATGCCTTCTAGCGGATTGTAGATCGTTTGTCTTTGCCGACCTTTTAACCGACCTCGGGACCCTAGAGTCGGGTGTCGAATACCTTCGGTTATAAACAACGGGGTATGCATGGAGCCGGGTGGGGTCATCGGTGCTTTTCGGACAAGTGCCCAACTAGTTATGTTATATTACATGGGTATAAACATCTTCGGGAGAATAGTTCCTTGGGTTCCTTTCCTCAGGGTGGCATGCCCTAAAGTGCATGTCGGATGCAAAAAAGAGAAAAACATCTGGGAAGATAAATAAGTGGATAAAAAATCATCTTTTAAGTCACACCGAATATTCCCTTAAAGCTAGCTTTGGCTTCACCCGGTCGAGTACATCCGGTTTGAGGTCAATGGAAGGTGCTCCCTTTCCTTAGCCGAACAATGGGAATGTAGGGGTAAGCCGGGCACAACCCAGCTTGGCCCAAAACTTAAGTCATATCGATGCATATAATGGTGAATAAAAGGTACATGTGGGGCTTGACACATTCTTTGGGCATAAACCCTATAATTAAGCCGGAAAAACCCCGGGTATAATGAGTCGGATAGCACATCAATTCTTGACGTTTAAAGTCCCTTTAAGGCTTGGATGAATAGGGTTGAGAAAAAAAAGATAAACAAAAGGCGTGAAGTAAAAAAATTTGGGGGGGAAAGGGCCGAACTCTTAGTGGCGTTACATAGAATCGTCGGAGGCGGGCTGCGTTCCATGGGTTGGCTCGGTCGGTTATCCGATGCATTTATAGATGTCGCTCCGGTGGGACTTGATCGATGATGAAGGGCCTTCCCATTTGGGCTTGACTTGTCCTTTTCTTGTCGGGGGAACCATTAATAGCGTTGTAAGTCTTGGCCGTCTTCTGCTTTGATATCTTGAGCCGCTCTTGATAGAATGGGAGCGAGCCTTGGGGCCGTCGCCTCTTCCTCAATCGTCAAGCTGTCCTGCCCGATCCCGGCTTCTCTTTCTTCGTACATCTTTTCGGGTGAGTCATGAATGATGTCGACAAACGCTTGCGCGTATACCATAAAATGGTGTGAATCCGGTAATGCGGTTGGCGTTGTCCGGCCCCAGTGGGTCGACCTCCTCTATGTGTGTTAGATTTCGTAGGCCGCACTAATGGGTTTGATCGCTCATTATTAGACCATTTGCTCGTTCCACTTGACGGTTGGTTTGGGATGATAGTGGCGTTGGCTTGATGCCCATATTTTTCACCTGATTTAACCTCCGGCGGTGAAGTTGGGTTATCGGTGATGATCTTTGTGGGGACACCATAACGGTGTACTACCCGGATAAAGTCTATCGGTCGGACTCTGCCCGTTTAATGGCGGCCTCTATCCATTTGGTGAATTTATCCACCATGACCAATAGGTACCTTTGCTTGGGTTTCCCCTTTAAGTGGTCCAACCATGTCAAGCCCCCGGACATGACGGCGGTAATGGGTATAGTTTTGAGGGGTGGGTGGCATAGCTCTGATTAAAGGGACAACGCGCATCTTTGGACTAAGTCTGAGCATCTGCTGGCCCGGCGATAAAATCTGTCTGGAATGCCTTTCCTACAAGGGCCGAGCCGGGTGGTGTCCGCCTAATCCGCATGAATTTCAGCCGGAGGTTTCGCCTTCCTCTTGGAATACACCTTTGAAGGACTCGGTTGTGCTTTTCTTATAAAGTTCCCCTCATAGACCTTGTAGGCTTTAGATCGCCCGGACAATGCGCGGGCCTCATTTTGGTCTTGAGGGCTCCTGCCTAAGCAAGTAGGCGAGAATGGTTCTCCGCAGGGATTACTGCCATTATGTGTGGGGAAGGTGTTATTCATCGGTGAATGCGGTTAATGCGGCTTGTTCGGTTTTTAGTTGGACTCCTCTTCCCATAAATCGGATGGCTTGAAGAGCCGTTCGGGAAGATTTAGGAGGACGGTGCGTTTTCAATGTCCGATCGTCGGCTTTGGTTATTATCGGCTCGTGATGGAATTCAAGTCCTTGAACGGTGACATTTTTAGGACAGCGTTGCGATATGCTGCCATTTTGGATCTTTGCGTCAAAGTCTCCGTTTATTTGGGATATTGGAGGTTTGAATCCCACCTCTAGGCGTTGAATGCCCATGGAATTGCCATCCGGAGCCATGTAAAAGGGCCTCGTTTGCTGTGTTGTTGAGTCGTGTACATTATCCCGAAATGTTTGGGTTTGTCCCGGTCGGGGGAATTAATTGACCCAAATCCCTAACATTTTAGAGCCGTAAGTGCATAATCAATTGGGTATCGGTATTCTTAGGGAGTTCCCGGTCCATTCAGCGAAAAGTCAGCCAAAACTTGTGACTTTATAGCTCGGGTTTGAAATATATCAAATGGTAAGAGCTCAATGGCCCATTTGCAATCCCCCTCGCGTCGCTTGTTTATAATGTCGTTAAGTGGTACTTGAGGCCCTTTGTTATCAAATCTTGAAAGTAGTGTCGACTTGGGATGCCATGAACACCGTATGCTATCTTGATAGTGCGTGGGGACTTGTAGGGGTTAACACGGTGGATCGTAGTATCTTGGTTTTGAAGAGAATTTACCCTTCTTTTTCGTTACGAGTACAGGCTTACAACTTGATGCGTAGCTGCGATGTATAACAACATTGGTTCGCCCGGTTAGGCGCCCAGGAGACGTTGTTGCCAATATGGCCTTTATTTCTTGAGTCGGTGGCACATCGTCCACTCGAAGTGTTGGTCGCCTAAAGGCGATAGAGGTAATCCTTTTCTCCTAGGCGGAGATGGGCAACCCCATCGATAAATTTTTATTTGCTTGAGGTCTTTTGGGATATCTAGGCTGTGTGAGCTCGGTTTTGGCTGGGTTTGCTTCAATTCCTCTAGGATCGATGAAGCCCGCTTTCCGTGATCCCGAAGCATTTTCGGTTCACGATGTCATGCTTGAGGTTGTCGAATGTGAGCCTCAAGCGTCTACTAGAGTTTGGCGTGTTTAGTTTTGGCGATCGTCGTTTACCTCTTGTTTGGCCCGATTGGGTAGCGGACATACGAATCATCGGCGATATGTTCTTGGCGTTTTAAGTCGAAGGGCATCTGTTGAAGCGGAATTCCATATGGAGTAATGAATGCCGTTGCGGCGATCCGCCATCTTGATTTGATGATAGCGGGTATCGTCCGGGAAGCACAATGAATGTGCCCGGCGGTGGGCCGATGATTTTATCGGGGGAGGAAGGGATCCTTTGGGGGCTTTATTTAGGTCTTTGAAATCGACACATAGGCGCGATTTGTCCTTCTTTGGTACCATTACCGGGTTTGCTAGCCAATCCGGTGCTTGATCTCTGATGAATCCGCTTCAATAGTTTGGCTAGCTCTTCTCCCTGCACTCTTTTGGGTTGGAAAATGTGAAGACTGTTTGGTGGCTTGAATCCTTTGGATGTTAGGCTGTTTACCAACTCGTGGGATTGGGCATATCCGGGGTGCCGGGCAAAAATGTCCCAATTTTCGAAGGAATTCTCCGTCGGCGTCTCTCGAGTTTTGTGCCCGATGGAGCCCCTTTGTGGGTCCGTTGGGTGGACCGGAATTTTACTATTTCATCTGCTGGTTTAAGGGAGGTGGACTTGGATCTCTTAGGTATCACATCGTCCCTATTCACCGTGAAGGGGTGGTGAGTTCCTCTGCCGCTAGGGCGGATAGTGCCTCTAAGGCTTCCTTTGTCTTGTTTTTGGTAGCGGGTGCTATTCCGGATCACTAAGGAGTGATTATTTCGCGGGCCCGGGCATTTTGAGCTTCATGTACCCGTAATGGGTGCGGCTTGAAAAATTTGAATGCCTCTCGTCCTATATAGCGTGATATCCCTTTTGAGCGGGGCCACTTGGAGCGAACTTCCCGGATCTTAATTGTGGGGCGAATACCACATCAGTGTGATTTTTCTTGCGGCGCCTCCGGCTAGGGTTATTCCTCTAAAGGTTGTCTTTCCCGCTCAATACGGTTCATCTATTTCCATTTTTGAAGGTTTCCTCGTAGATGAGGTTTAACCCTGGCCATCCATGAGGACTTTTGTAAGGGGTCTACTATTGGACTAATACCGGTCTGGTGGGCCGGGCTGTCCGGAATTGGTTTTTGGCGTTGAAGGTGATGGGCTGTCCTCCATGGATTGGTTGTTGCTATTGGTAGACTTGGCGATTTGTTTTCGTTTCCATATTATTTGATTAAAGTCTCGAAGAATGTTGATACCTCCGATGTTGTTGGGGTGGTTTTCGGGGCTAGCTCCTCTCCACTTTTGGCCCCTCTAATATCCAACATGCCGAAGGCTATGTGTTGGGGCCCTACATCTTTAATTTTGAGGTCCGTAGCCATCCCTCTAATGCGGTTCCGTGCCCTTTATGGTTTTGCTTTTTGGTTTTGTCTGGTGCGATGTAATGCACCCTTTTTTGGGACTAGGGTTGTATTGGGCGGATTGTCCCAAAACTTATTTTGGTTGTCAAAACTCTCCATCCCGTCTTTCTACTATGGGCCGGTCGGTGGCGTGTAATTTCCACGGGGTGGCGTTCAAAAATTCCCATCCTAATTACAAAAATTGAATTCTTTTCCCTCGGGTCCTTTATCCCTTCCATAACCAGAATCTGGATGGTGATGTCGTCTCGGTGGGCTCGCGGATTAGAGATAATCGCATATATCGGCGGGTGGAATTAAGTCGGAACCCTACCCATCTCAAGGCTTGAAGGCGAAGTTTCAATTTGGAAGCTTGGATTCGGGCGTTGTCCAGAGTTTGGTCGATGCGACTTTAAGTTCGTGTTGATCGTCCGTCCCTCGGGAATCCGGCATGGGGGTTGGGCGGACATTAGTTTTCAATATGGGAAGCGTCGCGCATTGTTCCTCTACCGCAAGCGTGGTGGGTGACAGGGAAGTTAATTCTCTCGGATCGGTTTTAAGCCCATTTTTGTGTCATGGCGACTCCCGAGCGGCGTCGATCAAACTCGTTTGGAAGAGCTCTATTGGATCCACCTCGGCGAATTCGGTGGCGTGAAAATTGCTTTTGCGACTTGGAGGTCATTGTGAAGCGGTGGCGGACATGCGGTCATAAAAAACCACCTGCGGATAGTTTGGGGCCAAATCCCGCAAAATCCGTCCTTGAAGGCGGGAGGGCATCCTTCCTATCGGTGGGGGGAACCTCAATAAAGCACCAATGTCGGTGTCAAAACCGGCGGATCTCGGTGGGGTCCCGGGTTGCGTCGGCGGATGGTAACGAGGCAGGAACGATGTTTTACCCAGTTGGGCCCTCTTGATGGAGGTAAAACCCTCGTCTGCATTGTATTGATATTGTGGATGTTTACAAGTGGATCTACCACGAGATCAAGGAGGTAAACCTAGAAGCTAGCCTATGGTATGATTTGGGTTGTTGTTGTATCCTAGGACTAGAGCCATCGGTTTATATAGACAGGAGAGGGCTAGGGTTACATAGAGTGGTTACAATGGTAGGAGATCTACATTCCGTATCCCAAGCTTCCTTCACGAAGGAAAGTTCCGGACAAGGCGAAGTCTTCAATCTTGTATCTTCATAGTCTTGGAGTCCGGTTGATGTGATAGTCCGGGATGATAGTCCGGCCGATGATGGATCCGCCATCGGACACCCCTAATCGGGACTCCTCGTCGTCTTCCAACCAACCCAACTCCCTCAAGGACTTAGCGGCTAAAGCCCGGGAGACCTGCCTCCGACGGGCGTCGTGCAAACCACTCCGACCCGCCCGTCCTGCGCCTCCCTGCGGCTCCCCCAAAACCGTCCCCGGGCTGTTCCGCTACCGTGTTTGCCGCCTCGGATCTGCTTCCCCCCCAGGCGGCCACGCACCCCACTCAACAACGGCCATGGTTCGTCAAGGCTGCAAATCCTCCACCCGGTTTCCGGCAAAACAAGAAGATCGGGAAAGCAGAAGGAGGACCTCTGGAAAAAGTATCCTCTTCCCTAATTCATAAAATCTTACGTTTCCGCTCACTTATTCATCCCAGAAAACTAGTTGGCGCTTCTTCCATCTTCTTGTGATACTAAATGCGTTTCCTCCTTTTACTATTTCACCTTTGCTAAGTGGGTAGCCCTGGATTTCAATTGGTGGTCAACCCAAATTAAAACGCACCCCTTAGGCGCTGGGCACCTAGTCCCTTTGTTCCCCGAAGCGGCGCCGGTGTCTATCATAGGGGTGTGGGGGCGGGCTGCTTCCATTGGAGGTGGCGGGGCTTGAATGGATGGCGAGGCGGTGCCGCGTGCGGTGGTCGAGGAGGCCGGCGGGGAGAATCTTGGGCGGTGGTGGGCCTTTGAGAAGATCGTAACCCTTTTGGGGTAGATGGGCGATCCCCGTTCTTTGTACATCAGGGTCAGAAAAATGGTGACCTATTTGCTTTCAATTTTTATTTTCATAGAATCCCGTAGTAATTTAGTGTGCCATGCATGTTGTAGAGCTATCATATGTCTCCGTCATTTATTTCTCACCGACTCCTTTCCTACCTTTCCTTTACTAATTGTACACTTCATACTCACTATTTTTTTATGCATGGGTATTTCAGACTCGGCGGTGTTGATGAATGCAGAAAAGAAAAAAAGGCTCGGTGTAATTGAAGAAAGCACTAAGCGTTTGAGCTCTAATGGGTGAGTGTCGGTTGGGCGATGGCTAATCTGATTATGATCTCAAACCACACAACCATCCGTGCTTGCTTTAACCCATTTCAAATGTGGTTGCATGTTGCATATGGTGTCTAGCTTGTATTGCTTCAATTTGGTTAAATTGCATCCTTACTTTACATTATACCTTTGATAATGACATGCCTTCCTGTTTTGATACATACTACATATGTCTATTAACCATGTTGTACATCAAACTAATGCTCTTTTGTTCCCTCGTCAATCACTTATGATGAGGCAGTCACCGGGTGGATTCTTTGAGGCGCCCTACTCTTTAAAAGTGATGTCATCCTCCCATGATTCTCAAGAAAAGCAAGGCTAAATGAAGATAGTCAGCGTAGCTCTCTAGTTGATCCCAATTCCCCACCACCATCCGGTGCTTGCTCTTACTTGGGTGTGATATGTGGTTGCATGTTGCATATTGTCTACCTTTAATGCTTCTAATTAGGGTATTATCCCTTAGTTAACACATTATACCTGAATTGACATGCCTTCCTTTTTTTGGTACATACTTCTTTCTATTAACCATGTTCTTACATCAAACTATTTTCTTGTGTCCCTCATCAATGCTCCTAATTTTTAAATTGCATCTCCTTAGCTTACAATTATACATGTGAATATGACCCTTCTTTTTTGGTACAACCATAGCCTATCACCCATGTTCTTACATCAAATCATTCTTGTGTATCCTGCCATCTCTTATGATGAGACAGTGTTGGGAATATGAGGGCAAATACTCTTATAAAGAATGCAATTTCATCCTCTCCATGATTCTCAAAACAACAAGCCTAAATGAAGATTTGAACTAGCTTTGTACGAAGACCCCTTCCCCTACACCAATCACGGTGCTTCTAACTTGGTGTGATTGTGGTTGCATGGCATCAGTCTAGCTTTAATGCTTCTAATTAGGGTAAATTGCATCTTGGTTTACACTATACTGTGAATATGACCCTTCCTATTTTTGGTACACACTACATCTATGTTTAACCTTGTTCTTACAAAACTACCTCTCTTCTATCTGCATCAATCACTTGATGAGTCACCTTTATTGTTGCATATTGCATATTATTTCTAACTTTGCCATGTATTGCTTCTAATTTGGTCAAATACATTTGTTGGGCACCCTTTTAATTTGCGGTGATATTGGTTTCATCTTTCATATGGTTTCTAGCTTGCATCGATTCTAACAAGTTCAAGCACCTTTGTAGTTTAAATTTTATACATCATACATGTCAATATGTCACGCCATCCTGTTTTTCATACATATTCCATCCTCCTATCATGTGGTGCCTTACATGAAAGTAGTGTTAAATCGGTATCCGCATCAATGAGTTACGAAGAGCAAATTTTATTCCTTTTCTTGTGGGTTTGACTTGACAAGGCAAAATCAAGAAAGAGGAAGGAAAAAAATAGGAAGGCGATGATGGTGGTCCTCTGAACAACATAAGCAGACATCTGTCCGATTCTCCTTGTCTGATAGTGCATTACAAGGTCCAAGTCTCGCTCCCTACTCCACCATCAAGGTGCTTGCTCTAACTTGGCGATGTGATATCTGGTTGCATGTTGCATATGGTGTCTAGCTCGTATTGCTCCTAATTAGTGTAAACGCATCCTTAGCTTACATGATACATGTGAATATGACCGCTTTCTGTTTTTGGTACATACTATATCATCCCTATCAACCATGTTCTTACATGAAATACTCTTCTTGTGTATCCCATCAGTCACTTATGATGGGACACCTTTAAGTTAGCGGTGTGATATTGGTTTGCGTCTTGAATATGATTTCTAGCATGTATTGCTTCTAGTTTGATGAGCATACCTATGACAAGACAGTTTTAACTTGGAGTGATATTGATTGCACCTTCCATATGGTGTCTTGCGGTGTTTCTAATTTGTTGAAGTGCCTTACCTTGGTTACCACATCATAGGTGTGAATATGTCAAACCGTCCATTTTTTCGTACATATTCCATCCTCGTATCATGACTTTGCCTTTCATCGAGTAGTGTTCGTCGATATCATGCATGAATGAGTTACGAAGGCGAATGATATTCCTTTTTCTTGTCGGTATGACCTCACAATGCAAAATCAATAAAGCTGAAGGAAATTGGCAAGGCATTGGATGATGGTGGTCCTTAGAAAGCTGAAACGGAGGTTCTCTGATTCTACTCCGCCATCCTCCCAACAAGATTAAAGACAAGCAAGGCTAGGCAGTCAACTGTTGTGTAGATGATGACACATCTCCCTACTCCACCATCACGGTGCTTGCTCTAACTTGGCACTATTATATGTGGTTGCATGTTGCATATGATGTCTACTTGTATTGCTTCTAACTTTGTTGAATTGCATCTCTTACTTTACACATAATGCGTGAATATGACATGTGTTCCTATTTCTACATCAGGACTACTATTCTTGCATTTCCATCGTCACTTATGATAAGGCACCTTTAATCGCCATTTGGTTTGTCTTGCATATAATTTCTAGCATGTCTTGCTTCTAATTTGTTGAAAGCCATACAGTTTGAACTTGGCGAGTGATATTGGTTGCATCTTTCATATGGTGTCTAGCTTGCGTGCTTCTAATTTGTTGAAATGCCTTCTTTGAGTTACCACATCATAGGTGTGAATATGTCACACCATCCTGTTTTCATACATATTCCATCCTTGCATCATGTGTTTGCCTTTCATCCGGTAGTGTTAAATCGGTATCATGCATGAATGAGTTACGAAGCGAATTTTATTCCTTTTTATCGGTTTGACTTCACAATGAAAAATCATTACAGCTGAAGGAAATTAGTCCGGCGATGGATGATGGTGGTCCTTGAACAACTCAAGCAGGGTCTCTGATTCTCTCCCATCCTCCCAACAAGATTAAAGACAACACAAGGGGGCAGTCAATGTATGTTAGATGATACACATCCCCTCCCACCATCACGTGCTTGCTCTAACTTGACACTAATATGTGGTTGCATGTTGGTATGATGTCTAGCTTGTACTTCTAACTTGTTGCACACTTTACAATAATGCGTGAATGACCGTGTTCTGTTTCTAGAACATACGTGTAATGATGAGACATCTCCCTCCCACCATCACGGTGCTTGCTCTTACTTGGCTTTATACTGGTTGCGTTTTCCGTATGATGTCTAGTTTGTATTGCTTGATTATGTTGAATTGCCGCAACTACAATTAACTGCGATCACTTACCCATAAGACACATTTAACTTGGGTGATGTAGGTTGCATCTTGCATTGCTTCTAGCTTTCTTCTAATTTCTTGAAATGGCACTTCTGACGAGACACTTTTTACGATAGAGTGATATTGGTTGCATGTTCATATGGTGCCTAGCTTTCATTTCTTCTAATTTTGTTGAAATGCCTTCCCTTCTTTTTTCATACATATTCCATCCTCCTATTGCGTGTGAATATGGCTGTCTTTTTTTGTATATATTCCATCCTCCTATCCTGCGCTTGCCTTACATCAAAGTAGTGTTTATCATGCATCAAAGTTATCGGCTAATTTTATTCATCTTCTTGTGGTTTTGACTTCATAAGGCAATATCGAAAAAGGAAGGAAAAAAAGGGTTAGGGGATGTTGGTGGTCCTCCCGGCCCGAGACCTCTAGTTTCCCCCTACTACTAATGAAGTTGAAGTCCCAAGTCTACATGATGAGTTCATCTCCGTACTCCACCACAGTGCTTGCTCTAAGTTGCATGTGATAATTGGTTTCATTTGCATATGTTGTCTATTTTCCTCTATTTTGATTAA
>JAHIAM010012329.1:0-11513 GCA_021605205.1 Aegilops longissima
AACATGGCAAGTTATATTACAGATTTAACATGGCAGGAACAACAATAAGTAGGCATGTTGGTGAGCTTGAACCACTCACCACAGAGCAATACATGGCATGGCAAGGCAACTAACAGTAAGAAGACATGGCATAGAAGCTATACATGGCAAGAACAAATCATAGCATGCAAGGATCAACTACAACAACCTTGGAAAAATTGAATAACATGTAAACAACCTGAGGAAACATTTTATAGCAAAAGTAGAGCTCGATTGACTCAAGCTATGGCACTCCATAATTGCAAAAAGGGCATGGATGGATAGACATAACCATATGATCAAAACATTCTTACTGAAGTATCTCAAAATAAGCATGGAACTCTATAGCATCAAGTTAACATGGCATAAAATATCAGACAAAAGCAGGGGCTGAAATCAGCAACATCATGAAGCCTAGTTTGCATGCTTGTGCTAGTCACCACAGAGATCACAAAAATACATGGCATACACCCTGTAAGATGGCATGGCATATTACAAAACACATGTAGGACTCAAGTTCATAGGGTGCACACATCAATCATGGAAAAAATGACAAAAGTGCATGTTACGTAAGAATGCGAAACTAACATCACTAGCCCTCTTCCAACAGCATTTCGGGCATCAAGATGAGCTCAAATGCAAATGATGCAATGAGATGAAATGATCTACTCATCGACGAACATTTTGACATATTCAGCGCATCAAGAGGTCTCACATGCAAGTTATGGCATGATGAAATTGCAACAAAATCTTGGGAACTTGCTTGGAATTCGGGGAAAGGAGAAGTCAACCGTCGCGAGTTCGAGGATGCGGAGTTCAGACTCGTGCCGGCGGAGATGAGGGGCAGGCGAAGTCAAGCCCGGATCGAGGAGCGAGCGACCCGGCGAGCGGCCAGCGCGGTTCGGCGGCAGGCGGCGGGCAGGCACGGCAAGTCGAGGCCGGCAGCGGCTTGGGAGCGGGAAGCCGTGTGAGGCCTTCGCAGAGCGGAGAAGCGAGGCCTAGAGCCACGTGTGAGCGCCTCGAGAGCAAGCGCCAGCGGCAGGCGCAGCCAGGAGCGCGGAATGGCGGCCAGCAAGCGGCGGCAGGATCGGGCCAGCGAGCCCGAGATAGGCTCCAGCAGCAGCCAGCAGGCGGAGGCGCCACGTGGCAGCTCGGATTAGGAGCGGTGGCGCTGGGCGTGTCGTGCGAATGAACACGTCCGTGGTGGAGGAGGAAGAGGCTAGGGTTAGGGGATCATCGCGAATTTTGAGGTAGGTCTAGTTTATAGGTAGAGGAGCTAGGAGAGTCCAGGATGAGGTGCGGTTTTCGCCCTGGATCGTGATCGAGCGACCGAGAGCATGGAGGGAGTTTGCTGGGTTTTGGGCCACTTTGGAAGGGTGTTGGGCTGCAATACAAAGAGGCTTTTACGGTTACCGGTTAACCGTTGGAGTATAACGACCTCCAAATGACCGAAACTTGACAGGCGGTCTACGGTGCTATACCAAGGCAGCTTGACAAACCTCGGTCCATTCGAGACCATTTAACACCGCACATGAAAAAAGAGGTAAAAGGGCGAGAGACATAGTAGTGCGGATTGCAAAAGCGGACAACGGGGAAAATGCTTCGGATGCATGAGGCGAACACGTATGCAAACAGAAATGCACATGATGACATGATATGAAATGCAAATGATGACATGGAAAAGTGCAACACGCAAGCACATGACATAGCAAGCGGCGAATAAGTGGCGGAACACAGGCGCATCAAATCAGGCGTTACAACACTCCTCCACTAACAAGAGATCTCGTCCGAGATTTTAGGACCGAGACGGAAGGGAAAAGGGATGAGGTGAAACAAGAACTCCATAGAAGAAGAAAAGAATCGAGAGCACTCGAGAAGAAGAGAGAGAGCGAGAATGAGCGAGAATCAAAAGCTCACGGAATCGAGATAGACTATGAAAGCACTCCGGCTAACAAGGAAAGAATAGAACACAAACTTCACAAGATGGAATGACACTTGCGACATAAACAGCATAATACCTCCGGAAGAATTGGAAAAATTGAATGAAAAGAACTTGAAGGAAGGATTGATGGAGTTGTTGAGAAAATCAACAACGAAATAATAAACTTGTTGTGGTATTATGGAAACCATCTCAAAATTATAAGGTGATAACCGACCACAAGCGGAAAAGATTGAATAGCTGAGAGGAGCGAAGAAATGCAAAACTCCACTTCAAAAGAATACGGAGAATTAATTGCACTTCAAGGCGAGAAGAAAAGATACTTGAACTCCGTCAACAAAATCTTGATGAACACTTGATGAATGAATTAAATCATGAAGAACCACCATGAAGAACTCCGGTGACAAAAGATGATGAGATAGAATGAAGGAAGAAAGAATAAGATGAGCCTTGCGGTGATTTAGATGGGGTTCGGCAAAATGGCTGAGGAAATTGAACTCCGGAAAAAAAGATGAAAACACTTGGAACTAGAATTTATTCTGAAGAACAATCTCGAAGGAAAAGGATTAATCACTTTGATGGAATAAGAATAAGATTTATTGTATGCTTATCCTTCATCAAATTAAATTGATGACCAACAATGGATTTGGCATACTACTTATTCTTCTTGAAAAAGGATTGAGAAGGGATAGCACAAAACTTGAGAAGGACTTCATGAATCACGGTAGGTTGAAAAGACGAATGGATTAATATGATAATCCAAGGAAAAGAATCTTGAGCGAACCACCGTAAGAATTGAAAATGACTGATGGAAGAATCGCGGGAAAAATTAGAAGAACAAATATGCTAGAGGGATTTAGATGCAAAAGAACAAAGAGATAATGAGCTGATTAAAGAACACTTGACAAAGCACGGGATAATTGGATACGGTAGTTGAAATGTGAGGGCGAATTCTTCTAGAACAAAGGCCTCCGGATGATCAAGGCGGAAAACAACTCTGAAATACTCGGATGGATGAAAAGAATTGCACTCTGGAAACAACTAGATAGGATAACATCGAGCTAGCACCTGAATCTCGAGAGAACGGACAAGATTTAAGAAAAAAAATCTCTGACGGTCTTCAAATGTTGAGAATAGCCGAGAACCACCATGCAGAATTGTTGAGGCGCTCGGAGAATGAAAAACAAAGGCGTTGAGTCAACAATCAAAATGATCTGAAATCGATCTTGGAAAAGGCATCGGTGATGAAATTCATTCTTCGTCAAACTCGAAAAGAATTGAGAATAACTCGGGAAATTAGAAGAGTCGGGTAAGATCACAGGAAAATACACGTAGGTTAGGTCCCACTAAAAGAAAAAAACACCGTTGGAAAGGATTGTTGAACAGATAAATGATGCACGGAACAATTGAAAGATTTGAATGAGGTGATAACCTCGAATTAATTGGAACACGAGCGAATCTCTGAGATGTCTTGAACTCGGAATGATAAAGCTGGCGAGAGCGAGCGAGCAAAGAGAACACTTGAAGGAAAAGAATATGATTGATCGAAAAACTTGAATTGAATGCACCGGAAAAAGAAAAAGGGATGAAGAATGCGAACTAGGCGAAATTCACGGTTGAAATAATTGAGAAAGATGAAGATACTCTGACGAATGAAATTGATGGTGAAACAGACTCAAACTCCGGGAAGAAAAAGGGTGGGAGGCGGAAAACAAAGGCAACTTGGAAGGAAATCGGCGAATATCTTGAAGAAAAACACGGTTGAAATCATTGAGAAAGGAAGCAAAGACTTACATGCAGTAGGATGGATACTCAATTACGGACTCCGGTTCGAGAAAGAAGAAGGGAGAGGCGGCGGGAAAAGAAAACAAGCGAGAATTGAACTTGCAACAATGGAAGGTCGAGTCAACTTGCGAAAATGCACCGGATGAAAAGAGCTGAGGAACAACGATCGGAAACCCAACTGTGTGATCCTAAAGAAAAAAATTGAAGGGAAGAGAGTAATTCAAAACACCTACATCAAGATTCCTCACGAGGCTGACGAAAGAGGGTAAAGAATTCCTACTCTCGATATGACTAGACTCCGAAAAAACAGTTTTCTTCTAGAATCAACAATTGCCAAACTACATGATCAATCAAGGGCTCCTAAGGCGGTCGAGGCTCTGATACCAACTTGTCACGCCCAATATCGACCCTATCAAAAGAGAACTGAAGAAGGTCCTGAAGATAGAACCATATATTGAAACACTTTACAAGTGGATATCATTACATCAACATTGCATAATAGTGGGATACATCGCATAAAGGCACGAATGCCACGAGAATACATCAACATCGTATACAAGATCAACATCCGAATACAGATGAAACATAAGCAGAAGCTCAAACAATATCCTACCTGCTAGCCGGTGGAGCACACGAACCTATCCACAGTCGATGAAGAAGCGGAAGAAAGAACTCAACGCAAGCATAAGAAAAAGCATCGCTCTCACGTCATGATCATCGCATAACTTTTATGCCGCAAGCTGGTGGTGTAGTAATCTGTGAAGCCAGGAGGACTCAGCAATCCCATTACCATGGGTATCAAGACTAGCAAAGCTTAATGGGAAAGGAAGGGGTAAAGTGGTGAGGTTGCAGTAGTGACTAAGCATATATGTTGGCTAACATGTCTAAATGAGGCGAGAAGAGAGAAAAAGGAATGGTCGTCAACTAGTAATGATCAAGAAGTGATCTGAACTCCTACTTCGTCGAGACATAACGAAGCCGTGTTCTCCTCTCGATCAACGAAAAGAGACACTCCGGATTCGCTACCCGCTTGGTGTATTTTTAGAAGAGTTTACTTCAAGGTTACTACAACCGGATATTAACAAATTCCATCTGCCCACATAACATGGCACGGCTCTCGAAAGTTTATACCTGCAGGGGTGTCCCAACAAGCCCATGATAAGCTCTCGCGATCAAGGATATTCCTTCTCCGGGAAGACCGATCAGTCTCGGAATCCAGGCTACAAGACGTTTGTGCGGCAATAAAACAAGACCCAAGCCCGCCGGATGTGCCCGACAAATCGATAGGAGTCGCCGCGATACCCTCGTTCTCGAGAGCACCGGATAAGTCAAGCTACGAGTAAAACCAAACCTCGAGTTTCCCGTGTAGTGGCCCTTTGTATCGGTTGGACCACTTTCGAAGCAGCGGCGGGGGCTAAAATAAAGATGACCCTGGGCTCCCGAAACCCAAGGGAAAAAAGGGCATAGGTGAGGCAAATGGTAAAACCAATGTTGGGCCTTCTTTGGAGAGTCTTATTCAAAGCAAGCTGTCAAGGGGTCCCATAAATCACCCGACGCGTTAGGGGACGCAAAAATCCGAGAACATAATACCGATATGGCGGAAACTAAGGCGGCAAGAGTGGAACAAAACACCAGGCATAAGGCGGAGCCTTACCCTTTACCAAGTATATAGATGCATTAATTAAATAAGATATATTGTGATATCCCAACAAATAACATGTTTCAACAAGGAACAACATCTCCATGTTCAACAAGGAACAAACTTCATCTTCACTGCAACTAACTTTACGCTATAAGAGGGTGAGCAAAGAGGTAACATAGCCAAACAATGGTTTGCATAGGAAGGTGTCAAAGGTTAGAAGTGTGACATGGCAATTTGGGATGGCTTGATAAGCAGAGGTAATAGGTAAGCGGCGCATAGCGATAGAGAAGCAACTAGCATAGCAATGATAGTAGTGAGATCCGGTGAGCGGTCATCTTACGTAATCCCGCTAAGGAAGAAGAAGGTCCATGAAGAAGAGCGAGCAGGATGAAGCGAACAAAGCGTGAACGAGCGAATCCTCACGATCGCGTCCAAACAGGAACTAACAAGAAAAGCACACAACATAGTAACACACCACACATGAACAAGGCATGATGCACAACAAGCATGATGCATGACAAAGCTACATGAAGCTACTCATGGCAAGAGATGATGCAAACAAGAACAACACATCAAAGCAAGTTTAAATGAGGGCGGAAACAACATATAACAATTCGGTAAGTCCCTCATATACAAATTTCAATTGGTCAGATCTGAATAAACCTTATGTTCAAGTTGTTGAACAGCAAGTTAAGATACTGCCACTGATGATTCTAAGTTCATTAGATTGAACTCGACCTAGAAGATATGAGCAAAACAAGATAAGCATGGCATTGATGCTAAATGCATCAAACATCAATCAAACACCTCAAAACAAGGATGCAACATGTAATATGAAACTACATGCAAAATCAAACAAGTTTCATATAGAGACACACTCAAAGCAGACAGCAGTTCAACACATACACTCTATACAAGTTATACCAACAATCTGTCCATAACAACAAGTAGGCATATTGCAAGCACCAAAACAACAAGCTACAACATCTTAACATGATAACAAAAGGCATGGGCATGATGTACGAATTTTAGCATGACAAAACATGAACACTGGGCTATCTCAGAAATGACTAGAACATGCTCAAAAACACATGGCAAGATTACCGCAAATAATAATGATTTCGACTTTGCAGAAATAACGTCGAGTTGCAATGTTGGAAGCTATCGGAAAACAACATGCTACAGGAACTTATCATGGCAAACAAAAGCATAACATGAATCTACTAAATGCATAGATCAAATGTCCTTTAGTGACCATGAGCCAAAAGGATGAAAATATGATGGAACCCATGTAAACATGGCAAGTTATAGATTTGAACATGGCGGAACAACAATAAGTAGGCATGTTGGTGAGCTTGAACCACTCACCACAGAGCAATACATAGCATGGAAAGGCAACTAACAGTAAGAAGACATGGCATAGAAGCTATACATGGCAAGAACAACATCATATCATGCGGATCAACTACAACAACCTTGGCAAATTGAATAACATGTAAACAACTTTGCGAGGAAACATTTATAGCAAAGTAGAGCTCGATTGACTCAAGCTATGGCACTCCATAATTGCAAACAAGGGCATGGATGGATGAAGCATAACCATATGATCAAAACATCCTTACTGAAGTATCTCAAAATAAGCATCGAACTCTGTAGCATCAAGTTAACATGGCAAAAATATCTCAATACAAAATCTGCAACATCATGAAGCCTAGTTTGCATGCTTG
Source organism: Aegilops longissima (assembly GCA_021605205.1). Taxonomy (NCBI): domain Eukaryota; kingdom Viridiplantae; phylum Streptophyta; class Magnoliopsida; order Poales; family Poaceae; genus Aegilops; species Aegilops longissima. The sequence continues at coordinate 7,112 of JAHIAM010012329.1, forward strand.
TGCTAGTCACCAAGAGATCAAAAAATACATGCAACACCTGTAAAGATGGCATGGCATATTACAAAAACATGGGACTCAAGTTCATAGGGTCACATCAATCATGGAAAAATGACAAAAGTGCATGTTACGCTAATCTGAAACTAACATCACATAGCCCTCTTCAACAGCATTTGGGCATCAAGATGAGCTCAAATGAAAATGATGAAATGAGATGAAATGATCTACTCCGGCGAACGACATATTCCGCAAAAGCGGGCTACATGCGGAGAGTTATGGCATGATAAAATGCAACAAAATCTTGTGAACTTGACTTAGAGGATTTGGAGGGGAAAGAAGTCAACCGTCTTGCCTTTGACCGGAGCTCGGGCTCGGCCGGGGAAAGGGGCGGGAGGCCGGATCCCCGGGGCAATGGCCGACCCGCGAGCCGGGTGGCGGGCGGGGCCGCCCGGCAAGAAAGCGCAAAGGCGGAGGGCGGCCTCGGAGGGAAGGCCCAACCCGTGGGAGGAAAAGGCAAGGTTGGGTGGGGGGCAATGCCAAGGGCGTGGGGCCAGCGGGTGTGGGATAGACCCCGGATGGGCTCGCGCGGGGGGGGCCGTGGCGCCGGTTAGGGCCGGTCTTTGGGCGTGTCCTGTGAATGGCCGTCCGTGGTGGAGGAAAGGCTAGGGTTGGGAATCATCCATGAAGGGAGGTCTATTTTTAGGTAGAGGGCTAGGAGAGTCCAAATGATTTGCGGTTTTGATTGATCGTGATCGACGAGGCATGGAGGGATTTGCTGGGTTTGGCCACTTTGGAAGGGTGTTGGGCTGCAATACAAAAGAGGCTTTTACGGTTCCGTTAACCGTTGGGTATAACGACTTCAAATGACCGAAACTTGGAGGGTCTACGGTGCTATACCAAGGCGCAACAAACCTCGGTCCATTCAAGACCATTTCACCCCAGAAAAAAGAGGTAAAAGGGGCGGGGAGACATAAGGGTGGGATTGCAAAAGCGGACAGGGAAAATGCTCGGATGCATGAGGCGAACACATATGCAAAAAATGCCATGATGACATGATATGAAATCGGATGATGACATGGCAAATGCAACCCAAACATGACATGGAAGGGGCGGCGCGGAACAGGCGCCCGAATGAAGGGGTTACATGGTGTCCCTCGTCGACCTTCAATCTTGACCTGGCGAAACCATGGTTCATCCAAATGATGGCGGAGAAACCTCCTACCGTTTCATCGTCATGCATGGGCGGAATGTACTAGATATAGAATGAGAGAGTCGGGATTAGGGTGTGTGGATGGCGAACTATCACCGTTGGCGGACTCGGACTATGAAGATACAAGATTGAAGACTCCGTCCGGGTAATAGGATGGACTTTCCTTAGTGTGGAAGGCAAGCGGCGTCCGGAATGTAGATCTCCTAATTGTAACCGACTCTTGTAACCCTAACCCTATCGGGTCTATATAACCGGAGGTTTTAGTTGGGGCGAACAACAACCATAGGCTAGCTTCAGGGTTTAGCCTCTCGGATCTTGGTAGATCTACTCTTGTACTACCCATATCATCAATATTAATCAAGCGGGGTAAGGGTATTACCTCCATCGAGTGGGCCCGAACCTGGGTAAAAACATCGGTCCTTGTCTCTGTTACCATCCGCCTGGGCCGTTGGGACCCCCTACCGAGATCCGCGGTTTGACACCGACATTGGTGCTTTCATTGAGAGTTCCTGCATGTCGTCGCCGTCGGGAAGGATGCCTCATCCATCTTTAAAAGGCGATACTATCGCCAAAGGCCTTGGCCTTGGTGAGACTCTTGACTAGGTGGTTTTCTTATGCCGCAGTTAAATACCGGCAAGCGATGACCTCTCGAGCCATCGAAACCAATCTTCACATTAATTGGAACTTGCGAACAGTTGGATCGATCAAGCTCTCCTCCATAAGCGAGCTCTTGGATCGCATCGCCTCCACAGAGTCGCCACGACTCGACGGATCAGACCTAAAACCGATCGAGAGATCAACTCTCCAGGCTACCCATCATGTTGCTGTGATAGAGGAGCAATACGGCGATTCTTCTTCTATCTTAAGGACTAGCTACGTCGGATTCCGATCCTGCATGCGGATTCCAGAGAGGGGCAAGTCGATCAAGCCACTGAACTTAAAGTCGGTGCGGGTTGGATTCATTGGATAGCATTCAAAATCAAACTTCCGAGTTGAAACTTCTCGGCCCAGTCTTAAATTGGATGGGGTTCGGATCTAGTTCCACCGCCCAAACATGGCGATCTATCTCGAATTCGACAAGAGCCGCGAAAGCGATACATCATTCTTGGGCGATTCCTCTGGTTATGGACGGGATAAAGGAACTTGAGGAGGAGGGCAATCCACTTTTCGCAATAATTGCGGACAAGGGAATCCTAAATGCCATAAGTCATCCGAAATTACGCTTTGCTGACTTGGTGACCATAGTACAAAAGTCTTGTGCGATGGAAGTGCGGAAAACGAAAGTAAATTTTGGGATAATCCGGCCCGAATACATCCTAGTCCAAAATAAAGGGTGCATCATTCTGAAGCACACAGGTTAAACACCAAAAACCAAAACCCCTAAAGTGCGGAACCGTAGTGGAGGGTTGGCTAAGCGGACCTGCAAAATTCACTGCCTGAGAGCGCCACTCCAACTCATAGCCGGGCATGTTGGATACTCGCAGGTGGCCAAAAGTGGCGAAAGCTTCAAGCTTGAATCAGCCCAACAGCACCGTGCAGGTGTTAGCAGTCTTGAGACTTTCGCATCAAATAACATGCGGAAAGAACACTCCATAACCTTGCGAAGTCTACCAAGTAGCAACAATAAATACATGGGTAACACGGCTATTACCTTTAATGCCGTGTGAACCCAAATTCGAACAGCCCGAGCACGGCCGCATTGGTCCTCGGTCCAATAGTGGGCGGCTTTCGCCTTACTAAGGTACTCATGGATGGCGGCAGCGGACTAAATCTCATCTATGAAACCCTCCGAAAAATGGAAATAGTGGAACCGCATTGGTCGCACAACCTTTGAGGAATAATCCCTAGCGGGAAGCATGCTGCAGGAAAAATCACCTTGGGCGTAGTGTTATTCGCCGGACAATTACAGGTCGAAGGTCACATTTCAAGTGGCCTGTTTAGCGCGGATATCACGCTTTATTAGGGCGAAGGCATTCACAATGTTTCAAGCTATACCCCATTATGGGTACATGAAGCTTAAAATGCGGACCTAACGGAATCATCACTCTCGCTAGTGATCCGAACATAGCACTCCCGAAAACAAGACAGCCGCACTAGCCCTCGAGGCACTATCAGAAGCCCTAGCCGCGGAACTCGTCGATCGCTCCACGTGAACAGGGGCGATGTGATACTTGATAAAAGATCCAAGTCCACCTCTTTTAAACAGCGGATGAAATAGTCAAATTCCAAGACCACCGGACCCTTCAAAGCGGCCTCCATTGGGGCGCAGTTAAACCCTGATATAGGCGCCTTTACGAGAATTTCTCTGAGAAAAGCGGGACATTTCTTTGGCACCCTTGGATATGCCAGGAATCCCGTTGGCTGGCGACCAGCCTAAATATCTAAAAGGATTCAAGCGATCAAACAGGCTCTTGATTGCTTTAGAACCCAGAGATGAGCCATGGGAGAGAGCTAGCCAAACTTACAGCAGATTCATCGAGAGATATAAAACATCTGGGTGGCTAGCAAACCTGGTGATGGTACCAAGAAGGATAAGTCAAGCGCCTATGTGTTGATTTCAAAGACCTTAATAAGGCTTGCCCAAGGATCCCTTCCCCTCCCGCATTGATCAAATTATCGATGCTACAGCAGGACACGACTCATTGTGCTTCCTCGTAGCGTACTCGGCTACCACCAAATCAAGATGGCGAGCAGACCAATGTAACATCATTCATCACTCCATCGGCCCATTACGCTTCAACACAATGCCCTTCCGGGCTCAAAAACGCGCGCAACATATCGGCATGATTCGGACATATCGGCAAACCAGATCGGCAAAGCGTGGAAGCATATGTAGATGGCGTGGTCGTCAAATCCAAGCATTCGAAACTCTAGTAGGCGACTTGAGGCTCACATTCGACAATCTCCGAAAATATGACATTAAGCTCAATCCGGAAAAATCGTCTTGGCGTTCCAGGTGGAAAGCTCTTGGGCTTCATTGTGTCGGTAGAGGAATTGAAACAAACCCAGCCAAGATCGGCTCTTCACATTGGCTATTCAAAAGACCTCAAACAAATACAAAAATTATTTGGATCGTGCTTTAAGCCTTTATTTCCGTTTGGGAGAAAAGGCGTTACCCTTTACCCCTCCTCCGGACGAACACTTGGTGGGCGGATCACCCAATGGGTCGAAGAAATAAAGGCCATTTGGCAACAA